>BQNB010061906.1:4420-36289 GCA_026074375.1 Tanacetum coccineum
TTTTGGCATTTTAAGTCCGTTTTTTGTTATTTTAGCTTGTTTTTAAAGGTAAAAGGTATGTGTAATTAAACACATACCAGACACCAAAACCCGACTCAACCCGATATCTCCAACCCGACATTCCGACTCGATAACACCCCTAGTGGTATGTATAATGTGTTAAAACAAACTATTACTCTACCTCCAAAATCTATCAAAGTTAGAAAATTAGGTGTATCAAGTATATACTCAATATGGTTCCAACCAAGAAGTTATCCAAGACACTATTTTTTATAGAATGGGA
Source organism: Tanacetum coccineum (assembly GCA_026074375.1). Lineage (NCBI taxonomy): Eukaryota > Viridiplantae > Streptophyta > Magnoliopsida > Asterales > Asteraceae > Tanacetum > Tanacetum coccineum. The sequence goes on from BQNB010061906.1 coordinate 4,704, forward strand.
TGAATTCCATTATGTCTTGATTAAAATTCTAGAATTTGTTAATATCTCATGAAGCGTGTTATTAAAAAGCTAGAGTCGAGAACTATAAAATGTATTTTGTATGTCCCAATTAAGAACAATTTATTGTTTCTTAAAATGCGTAGTATTTGGAGAATAGTCTCTAATTACAAAAGCAAGTGGGAGCATCTTTAGATCTTAAAGATAATCAAAAACAAGATACATAACCTTTGGAATCCACTTGCTAATGTCATACTAAGGCTAAATATGTAAATGTTGAACCAAAGTATAATGTAACTCTCATTCATAAATCCGCAATGATACCTCATGCACTTGAGTGATATTTTAATATCAATGTTGAGGGATATAAGTTAGTGGATCATAGTAAACCTGCTAATTATTAAGATGCATTATCAAATCTTGAATATGATCAATCTCTTAAAAATATGAATGATAAGATGTTGTCCTTGAAAGATAATCATTGTTTTGAACTTGATTGATCTTACACCAAACAGTTAGTTTGTGAGGTTGGGATGAGTTTCTTTTCAAGAGAAGACTCATAAGGACAAAATTGTATACATGTAAATGCATGCCTTATGACAGGAGTTTTAGTCATACCTAAGTAATTGACTTTGATTAAATTTTCCTTTCTACGCACATTAATTATATAAAGATTATTAATTGTCATAGTTGTTTTCATGAATATAAAATATGGCAATTAGGTTTTATAACTTTTTCCTTAATGATTACCTTTGCAAGGACGGTGCGTAATCAAAAGGTTTATGAATCCAGATAATCTTTATGAAGTATACAAAAATAAATGAATACAAGTGTGGATTAGATCATGCATCTAGGAGCTGAAATCTTAAGTTTAATTATAAAATCAATAGTTTGCTTTTGATTACAATAAGATAACTCCTGAGTACATGTGAGAGCAAGTGGGTGCACTATGTTTGTTTCCCTAAATCTCATATGTTGTATAACGTATTGAAAGCATCATTTTAGATGTTAATCCCTTAGCTTGGAATGAAATTAACTTTGAGAATTTAGGAAATAAAAATATATAATTTTGAAGTAAATGTTTATTGAAATAAACATATGTTGTAATTAAGTCTAACACAATGCAATATATCATTGAAGCAAGTCTCAAATGATATATTTCACTTGTGATAATTTAACACATGAATGGGTACCTTCAGTTTCACTAAGGATTCATCATGTACATTATATTGTGTATGAGATTGGTTGTTATTTTGCATGAGCGTAGATAAGCTGATAACAACAGTATCTAAGTGAGAGTCCTTAGATGACTGTTAAAACAAATGTTCTAATGAAAGTTGTTTGGATTAAGAAAATTTATTACTGAGATTGGAGTCATCACTAATAATGAAGAACCTATGGATAGTTATTGCGACAAGTCTGATGTAATATCATAGCTAACAAACTTGGAGTTCAAAAAGGCGTTAAACGTTACCAAAGAAAGGTTAAATCATTTACGAATTATAAAAGGCGTAATGTTGTTTGTGTTCATTGATGCTAGTTTGATTAGTCATAGTAGGATTTCATCATGTATGATGATTCTGCTAACTAGACGTGCTCAACTAAGAGCACTGTTGCAATACACATTAAAGAATAAGAATACTTTACAGTTTAAGAAGCTGTTGAGATGGCTGTCTCATATAGGTGTTTTGTTGGCTTCAAACACCCTATGGAGAGTACCGTGGCAATAATCATACTATGGTACTTGTACTAGAATGCACACGTATAATATGACACTCATCATATTAGTCATACCCTTCACAATTTGTAAGTTTGAAACAAGTATTCTCAAAGTTTACTCAGATGACTACTTAGCTGTCTTATACCAAAAGAGTTGATTATATTAGGAACATTAGATTTCAAATTACTAGTAGTCTTATGCATATATGTTTTTAGAATTTAGATAATAGAACTGTAAGCAGTTGTATTATATAATGAATTGATATACATGGTATGATCGTTTTCATTTATACTATTATGTTTTATATTTGCATATTTCATCCATGAATGACGTGTATCATTCTAAATTTGCCATTGTTGATTAACAATACAAGAGTATTGTTAAACTAAGACAAATGCGAGTGTTTTGTTATATTTTAGAATATAAAGGATTGTCACGCTAAACTCATATGTTATTCATTGGTGGTGAATATTGGACTACCCCAAACCTACGAGTATTCACTTTATGGATCGACGTCATTGGGTGAATCTCGTAAGTGGTTGTATCACTCGTCCTCAGACTTGAGATGCAAGTAGGTCTTGCATGTGTGGATATCATTTTCTTGATATAGTTAAACGTTGTCATGAATATGGTAGTTATAAAGACTATTTTCAGAAGTGATGTGAAACACATGAATGACAAATGCAGTCAAAATAGGATTTGCTCCTCCACGTGTTTTCTGAAGTTAGATACTACTGAGCCCCTCGTTGAATTAATCAGATATTTACATAGCCATGTCCAAAGTATGTCAAGTTTATACTTGTTTACATTTGCTGATCTTGATTAATTTCATAAACGAGAAACAAAATAAGTTAAATATTATGAAATGTCTATGATCCATATCCATAGTTAAACAAGTATATGAAACAAAAAGATTTTTAATAATAAACCATTTAAACGGAGATGTTTTACAAAACTACACTCAGGTATTTCTGAGAGCAAAGGCGTTTTGCTAGACACTTACAATTGCTTGTATAAGTTATTGTGATTATGACATTTCACAAGTGGGAGCTATTGGGAATGCTCAAGTCGTAATCCGTATTTATAGGCTAGGAATACCTGAGTCTATGGGGGCACACACGTATACACTGAGGGAACATTTATTAATATGATTAATGTATTTATAGTAACATATTAATTACATTAAATCACATAATAATTAAACGGTTGTTAATTATACCGTTAGACGTTATAACTAACTAATAAACGATTATTAACAAGTAAGGGACTTGTTATTACAAAACCAAAACCCATGGGGAATTTGGTTGAGGCCGGTTGAAACAAGGAAAATGGGAGGGGAGGCGAGTATCGTTTTTACCAAACTTAATGAGGTGTTTGATTGTAACTTGGAGACCAAGTTTCTTGACTATATAATGATCCTTTTGGATCATTAATTCTCACGACACAAAACCTAACTCAAAAACCTAATGCGTGGGATAACTTGTAAATCCTAATGCATGAATATACTATGTCGCATGCAATTATTGTGATGCATGCAAATACACTAATGTATGCAAAACCCAATTCTTCATTTTCCTCCTTATGGTGCAATCATGCAATCTAGAACAGCCAAATCATCATGATTCGGTAGTTGTTTATTCGTGATATTAGTATCATTCATCGTTCCCGTATAATGTATAGTGTGTGCAACCTTATAGGTGATTTACTTTAATCATTTTAGGGTTTTGTTTAAATATCAAGATCAAGAACCAAGAACTAAATCCCTTGTCACAGTTTTTCAAGTGATAAGAAGTTAGTAAAATATATGGGCTTATATTGTGTTAATTCTTATACATCAAACAAGATCGTATAAGGGACACCTTCCGCTGCGTACTCGTAATATAAAGGTTATACATGATTGTTAAATCCTACAAAACCTATATCATTCATAAAAGAAAAGTCTAGTGAGCACTTATCCCCGGGCATTGTTCAGGGGTTAAGCTTCGACGACTAAGTCAAATACATATATACGTAATGTATTAAAATCGTATTTATAGTAGAGAGAAATATAACCAAAGCTACAAGCCAAGCTAGTGTGCCCTCGGAAGTGATAAAAATCAACGATATCGAACCCCCTCTTCTACGGATTAATGGAGGAGGTAAGATGTAGACAACTTTACCCCTACACGAAGGCAGAAAGGCTGCTTCCGAAGGTCTTTACACGGGGTGAGAATCGAACCCTTGACCTCTGTCTCCAGAGTGAGTGGGTTTTTCTAACTAATCCAACCCTGGATTTTTTATAGGAAGTGATAAAGTATCTATTTGTAGAGCAAGACATACTTTGACATAATGCTAATTCAAACACATCAGTGGTCAAGTTGGTTTCAAGAGATGTAAAAGGCAACATGCGGGTATGTACTCGCGGGTATCTACTAGTTAACTGGTAAAACATAGATAATTCCAATAACTGTCTCAACCATTAAGTCTATTCCAAACATTCTCTTGTTGGCTGTAAATAAGCCTTAAATAGTCATACCAATCTTCTAAAAAGGGAGAGTTTCACGCGGTTTGAGTGTGTATAACGAAGGATTCAAATCTCATAAATTATGCGGTGTTTATTTTTTCAGATGTTCAATGTTTGATCTGCAAAATCATGTCTGTGACAAAAGATGTGGATCTCAAATCTTTTGAATAAAAAATAATAAAAACGATAATCAAACAATTATTGTTTTATAAAATTAAGGGTAAAGTGCAAATTATGTCCCTGTGGTTCGTCAAAATTGCAATTTTTGTCCCCATTAAGATTTTTTTGGCGTTATGTGTCCCTCAAAACATTGTTTCTTTGCCTTCAGTGTCCCTATATCTAACACTCATTAATTTTCTCCGTTAAATGGAATAACGTGTCGCGCACGTGAGGGCAGTTTAGTCATTTTATTGTTCCCGCTCGATCTAAAATATCTGACACAAAGATTTTCTCAGTTATATTCCTTAGAAAATATTCAGGGACGAAACTTGCAAAGTTAAAACAGTATTTAGTCAACAATATATAATTAAACAACATCAAACACATCATCCATCCCATTAAATTTTCACACACACACACACACTTAAGAACATAAAAATGGTAATATGTGGTTGTGGCGATGAAGCTAAAATAAAAACATCTTGGACTGATAGGAACCCTGTGAAAGGTTCTATGGTTGCCGGATGGAGGTATGCCTCGATTAACATGTCGTGGTTATATAATATATAGATTTTTTATTTTTACATGCGACTAACAGTGTTTTAATAAATGAATTAGGCGACGAACTATGGTTTTTTTAGGTGGGTTGACCCACCCATGTGTGAGAGTGCTTTAGATATGATTCCTGGGCTACTTAAGGCCAAGAAATGTGCTTGAGGAGGATATGGAGGACCATGTGTTGAAATTGAGAGAGAAAGAACAAATGATCACGAAGCTGATGAAGTACATGGTGGTTCCTTGTGTTATGATGTTTGTTGCGTTTAAGTACTTTTAGGGTGTTTGAGAGTTGTGTGTGTGGTTGTTAGTTATGGTTATAATGGATTTAGTTAATCCTGTTTTGTATGAAGATTTAAAGTTAATGAAGTAATGTTAATGTCTTATAAATGTTAATCCTTTATACTTGGGTTGCTATAATTTGGGCTACTTGCATAATGTAATGAATGAAGTTAAGTTTTGATATTTGATGAGGTGTCATTTTATACACTATTTCGGGGTTATTTAACCCCCTAAATCATGCAAATATGCCCAGATTATGTGCTTAATCGTTTATTTTTAGGTTTTTAGCACTTGGATGGCATTTGGAGGGAATATACGTGACTTGGGCTCATTTGGAGAAGAAACAAACGAGAGTACGGACCTACACCAAATCCTTGAAGAAGTATTGCTTACAGAACATAGAGACGGCGTCGCAGGCATAAAGCAACGCCGTCGTGATCCATCTAGTGATGGCGTGTGAGATTTAGTGATGGCGTCAGGACGTAGCCGACTCAATGAGGATCTAGAATCATCCACGTAGCGACTGCGTCAGGATTACAACGCGACGCCGTCGCAGCGATATCTCTATATATACTAAACCGATTTTAGGGTTTCAAGTGTGTAACTTTATATAACTTTTGGGAGACGAACCCTAGCTCTTGTAGCAGCTTTATAGGTCATTTTTAAGGCCTCAAAACCATATTGAAATACCTTGAATCCATGTTTTAATTCAAGTAAGGTTATTTATCATTAATCATTCAATATGTCTATGTGTTGTGTGATTGATTTATCTCTTTGCTTTCTTTATAACATGCGAGGCTAAACCCTCCTTTGTATTTGCTTATGATTGCATGAAAGTCGGATTGTAGATCCTTTTATTGTTGCTTCTTGATTGATGATTGTGCGTGTTAGGTTCTAGAAAACCAGCTTTTGTCTGTATCGTTGTAGACACGTCTAGGGAAACGCGAGTGCGTAGAAAGGATACCATCGGGTAACAGTCTTCATACTACCTTGCCCCTTTATATGGTTGATCCCTCTTAAGATATTTCACATGCATTTAATATACTCTTAGAGGCCTTGTAATAGTCTTCATACTACCTTACTTGTGCATTGCCCTAACGGAATATTAAATAGACGGCGGGTTTGTGTAATCCGTTCATGACCTAGGAAATACTTACACATATCATCACAAGTGTGACAAGGCAACAAGATTAGGAGAAGCAATCTGATAAGTAATGCATGATTAAGTAAATACATTTAATTATCATAAAGTTATCACCATTAGATTAGATATTAGTTTAATTAGTAGTTAAACAAACCAACCTCTCAAACCATAGATTTACTTGCTTTCCTATAAATACAAAAACACAAAAATAATCTTCTCTCAACCACTAGAATTCTGTTAGACCGTGATCAAGCCTTCCCAACCTATTCTCCTAGAGAACGATAACAACCCCGAGTCTTGCCTATAATACTACTACAACGGTTAGGTACTCTGCCAAGGGAGTTGTAAAACTTCTTGTAGAAGTCCTTTACGACAACCGCATCAAGTTTTTGGCGCTGCTGCGTGGGGAATAGTTAGGTTTTGATCATAGTTTAACTTAGTTCTACTCGCTTGAATCTTTTCAAGTGAGAATTTAATTTCCGCATATCAGCCTTCTCGTAGTCTATCTTTTCTTTGTGTTAATTGTTTCGTAATCTATTCTCGTCAACCACCATGGGAGACGAGAATCCTATCCGTACTCTTGGAGACTACTCCAAACCTAGCCACGAGGGCTACAGGAATACCATTGAGCTCCCCGTAGGGAACAACGTAGAAACTCTTCGATCCGACACCATCTGATTGGTGCAAAACGAATGCTCATTCCATGGACTTCGGACCGAGGATCCAAACCAACACCTCAAGGATTTCCTAAAACTTGTAGACTCACTTGACCTTGACGGTGAAAACAAGGAAAGAACGCGCCTGCGTTTATTTCAATTTTTCCTTCACGATCAAGCTAGCAACTGGCTTGAACGTCTTCCAGCAGGATCCATCACCACATGGGAGGATCTTACTACTCGTTTCCTTGCTCAATTCTTTCCACCGAGAAGGACCGTAAAACTCCGCAATGATATCTTGATGTTCTAACAACATCATGGAGAATCTCTATCAGAAGCATGGACAAGTTCATCGCCATGGGGAGCACCGGTATTGTTCGTCAAAGAAAAGGATGATTCCCCTTTAGGATTGTATCGACTATAAAGAAGTTGAATAACTTACCATCAAGACCCGTTAACTCCCGTTCCAGAATAGACGACCTAATTCGAATCACTCAAGGATCACAATATTTCTCTAAGATAGACCTTTGGTCCGAATACCATCAGCTAAGAGTACACGAGGACGACATTCCAAAGAGTGCATTTAGAACTCAATATGGACATATTTTCAAGTCACATAAAGCCCTGTTTGACAAATGCACCAGCAATATTCATGGACTTGATGAACCGAGTATGTAGGCCTTACCTAGACAAGTTTATAATAGTGTTCATAGACGACATCCTGATCTACTGTAGGACTAAGGAAGCTTAGTACACCCAGGAGCAGATAAGATGTACTATGACCTTAGGGACATGTATTGGTGGCCAGGAATGAAGAAAGATATAACCCTATATGTTAGAAAGTGTTTGACTTGTTCTAAGATCAAAGATGAACATTAGAGGACATCTGGCTTACTATAGCAACATGAAATCCAAAAATGGAAATGGGAGAGAATAGCCATGGCCTTTATCACCAAGTTGCCAAGAACTAGAAATGGGCATGATGCAATTTGGGTCATCGTAGACAGGTTGACTAAGTCTGCTCATTTCCTACCCATTTCATGAGGACTTTAAGATGGATAGGTTAGCTAGACTCTACCTTAATGAAATCATTTCAAGGCATGGAGTGCCAATTTCAATCATATTTGACCGTGATAGTCGTTTTACATCAAGGTTTTGGCAGTCAATGCAAGAAGCACTAGGAACCCAACTAGACATGAGTACGGCTTACCATCTATAGACTAGTGGTCAAATCGAGCGCACCATTCAAACTTTAGAAGACATGCTCTGAGCATGCGTCAAGGACTTTTCGGAGGAAGTTGGGTCGTGTCATCTTCTATTGTGTTGAATTTCCTTACAACAATAGTTACCATTCTTCTAGTGTGAATGTGCACCATTTGAAGCACTATAGGAATAAAGTGTCATTTCACCATCCATGGCAAAGAAAAAAAAGGTTAGAGAAGGACAAATTAATAGGGCCTGAGGATAGTGCAAGAAACCACAAGAAGATCTCACCGACTCAAGATAGGCTTAATACAACACGAGATCAACAGAAAATCAAAAGCAGATAGATAGAAGGAAACCTTTGGAATTCAATGTAGGTGATCATGTCCTACTCAAAGTGTCGCCTTGGAAAGGTGTGGTACGCTTTGGGAAGAAAGGCAAGCAAGCCCTAGGTTTGTTGGAACCATTTGAGATCACAGATATGATCAATATCCAGTACCTATAGACTAAGGCAACCTAAGGAGCTAACGGTGGTTCATGACACATGTTCACAAGGTCAAAGACCTCAAGATTATTTGGCTGACCCAATACTACATGTACCATTAGAGAAATCTATGATTCTAAAGTGAACTTTAAGGACAGAAGCTATAGACATCTTAGAGCACGAGTTCAAGAATCTGAAGCGGAGTATAATAAAATAGCCTTCATCAGGTTAAGATGAATTTCGAAACGAGGACCTGACATTACTTAGAACGTGAGGATCAGATGAAACCAATACCCACCATCTCTTTAGCTCTAGCACTATTAAATTTCAGGCAAATTTTTTTAAGGGGTAAATGTAACCTGCGGAGTTCTTAGTCCATGAAAATGTTTATTTAATCCTTTGCGACTTTCATTAATTTTTACCCATTTCGATATCACTTACCGTGTTGACGGTAGTCATATACTTTTCATGGCTATAAATCTTTTATTTCATATATTAAACATTTTTAGAGGTTTACAATCTTATTTGATCACTACCAGGGAGTGCTGCAAAACAGCTTAGAATGTTAACAACGCTCCCGCGCAACGTCCAAATTGTTAATATATAATCTAAAGCAATTTAAATATAAAACATGTCATGTGAATAGTCTAAGTTCATGTAAATGTGATTTTAAACTCAATAAAAATACTAGGAAACTTCGGGTCACGTTTTAAAATCACGAACAATGAGTATTAAGGAAACCCGACACAAAACAGAGCAAACCGAGACCCTCTTGGATCCCCTTGACCGGTCGAACCCTCTTGGGGACAAGAAGGCATGTTTTTAGGACTCTTGTCCAAGAAGGACATGCATATCTAGATTATTCCCTTCATTTCTTACACACACTTCTCATTTCAAACAACAAAATCCATTTTTTTGTTTCGCATGCTTCCTCTTTGGTTCTCTGTAAAATAAAACACATAACACAAATCCATAAATTTTCCAACTTTGATAAAAAAACATGAAGGTTTAAGCGTATTGGGTTAATTCTAAAAGGTTTGGGTAAAGGAAAAACAATGTTTGGGTTGTTTGGTTTCGTGTCGATCTCGTCTTCAAAACCCTCTTTTGTAAGTCTTCAAATTTCAATTTAACTTGTACTTTTATATAGCTAATGATGCATAAGTGTTAGTTGTTTGGTGCGTTTTCTAAAAATCAAACGTTAAAATTTCAAAATGAATTAAAAGGGGTGTTTGGTTGGTTCGAACTAGGGACAAGGACACAAGGGGGATCATTTTGTTATTTTTGGTATGGTTGTTTTGAAAAACATTTACGTATCTAGGTAACTTATTTATAATCTAGCTTAAAATAAACGTTTCAAAAAGCTTAGTATATAACTTATTTTGGGGCCTATGTAGTTTGGAAAACCACAAGGAACAAAAGAGTGTGTTTTGGTTATTTGCCTCTTTTGTCGTATTTTTATAACTTATTTCGATAGCTTATTTTGATAACTAGAAACACATACCACTACTACTATTAGCTTGAAATCAGCAAACATACTTGTTTGGCTATGAGGCTCAAGGTCAATAAGCTGGACTTATTGCGGACCTTTGTTGGGTCCCGGCTTATTTTGGTAATTATTGTTTGGACATATTTTCATAATGGGCTTTTTTAATGGGCCTAAAACGAATTTTTAAAACTAATGGCAATACTATGGACTACTAATGGGCCTTAAGGCCCAATAAGCTTAAACTAGTTGTTTAAACATTTTAAAACGGATTTTTATAAACAAATTCATATTAGTATACATATTAAAATAGTTAGGGTATTCGTTGGGAGATTTGTGTTTGGTAAATCATTGCGAAAACATAGATTTTGGGAAATTGTCGAAATGTTGATTTATTAAGAAAAAGTGTTTGGAAAGTAAGGTTTAAGAAACTTGGAAAATGTTTTATAAACGAACGGGTCATGCCGAAATTTCGTAAGAATCCTATACTTAGAATATTTATCAAAACTTACCTTTATGACGAAATAATAATATATTATTATTTTAATAAATCGACAAAAAGACGAAAAATACAATTTATAATTTTATAAATTATAAAACTTCTCCGAATCATTTTGTATAATTAAAACGTGTCTTTTCTTACAACAAATACAATTAAACAAGGTAACTAGGGTTTACCGGATGGATTCACCAGAACATACTCATCTGCGTTCATTATCTAAGGCTTGTTATATTACTTGTCTATTTTCTTAAATAGTATAAGTATATATAATAATATATAATCTAAAGTACATACTTAGCATATCTTCTTCGTGTCTAAATCACCAATCACAACGCAACCAATAGTACTAAAAGCAATTCCACAGAACATTTTCAAAACTCTTATTCATCACTTTTAAGTGCACATTTCAAACAAGTAAAGCTAAGTCAAACTAATTGAAAGGTTGTGTCCTGGAAGTCCGTCGCACGCCGTTTTTGACTGTCATAATACTCAGCTACTTATCATCTGTTAAGGTGAGTTCTCGTAGCCCTACTTTTCAAACTATTTCCGTTGGAGAAAATGATACTCAAACTTATTTCATACTGTTTTCATTTGTGCAAAATAATTTCATACTTTTTGGACAATGCTATGTGCCTATGACTGCTATGTGAATGACATGAGGACTATTTGTGCAAGTTTTGCGAAACAAATCATTTCATGCAAGGTTCTATGTGAACCTGTACATAAGACTATATGCCGACCTATGTTAGCTCCAACTGCTAGGGTTTAGGTACGGAGGACAATAAGCGCTCAAACCATTGTGAATGGTTGGTATCATTGAACATGTTATGAATCTATGTGAATACTACAAATCTAATTGGATTGCTATGATCATTAGAACATTATGATTGCATGGGGTTGCTATGTTGAAATCAGAATCTATTGCATGCATTCTGTTTTCATATTGCACAATTATCCACTATTTAAATACTGGCACATTAACTGGGTTTACCTCTAAACCTACGAGCTCACCAATTTTATGTTGACCTTTCGAGTATCATTTTTAGGTGATGCAATTGTTCCTTAAGTTCAAGATAGAATGCCTTAGAGACCTAAGCTATCCCGTGAGGGATTATTGTTAAAGGATTTCATTCGAGGCTTGTTTTCATGTTGGTGTTCTTAGATTATTTTAGACTTATCTCACCTATATGTTGGGAGGTGGATTGTAATAAAATTTGAACTATGTGTTGTGTTCATCGACAAATTTGACACTAGTACAAGATACATGCATGTTGGGCGAGCTTTCTAGAGAAGTTTAATTATGTGATTAAGCATAAGTTGAGTGCAAGTAATAAGGTGGCAGATGCTTTGAGTAGCTCTTTTAGTTACTATTAACAATAAAGTTGATGGTTTGAATTGGTGTGTAAGAAAGTGATGAATCGTGGTATTTGGGTAGAAACTAGAACGAGAGTTGATTATCTTGTACATGATGGTTATCTTTCTAAAGGATATCGCTTGTGTATTCCTAAGACTTATCTTAGGAGTCAATTTATTTAGAATTTCATGCATGAGGTTTAAGTGGTCACTTGAGACGTGACAACACGGTTGCTTCCGTAGAGAAGATGTTTTAATGGCCTCAATTGAAGATTTTGTATGTTGGTTTTTTTGTACGAAAGTGTGTTATGTGTCAAGTAGGAAAAGACAAGGCACAAAATACTGACCTTTATATGCGACTTCCCATACCCGAGTGTCCTTGGGTTGACATTTTTATGGATTTTGTGCTAGGACTTCTTCATACTCAACGAGGAGTCGATTATGTGTTTTTTGTTGGCACGTTTTCACAGATGGGGCATTTTATTCCATGAAACAAGATGTCGGGCACGACTCATACTGCAAGATTATTCTAACAAGAAGTGGTTCGTTTGCATGGAGTTCCAAGATCTATTACTTCGGATTGCGATAGTAAGTTTCTTGAGCATTTTTGATTTACACTTTGGAGGTGTGTAGGTACATAATTGAACTTTGGTGATACCGCTCCATCCTCAAATCAATTGTCAAAACAAAGTGGTTAATCGCACTTTGAGAAACATGATTCGTTTTTGTGTGGAGATAAGCCAAAGTTATGGGATGTATCTTTAGCTCGAGCAAATAGGATGGTGAAATATGTGCAAGTTACTTTTGTTCGATCTAATATTGCTAAGTCAAATGCTAACAAAGTCGATACGGATAAACAGCGTCGGGTTAAGTTGTTTAATGAAGGCAGTAAAGTGATGGTGTTTCTTCGAAAAGAGAATTTTCCGGTAGGTACTTATAACAAGCTTCAACAAAAGAAATATGGTCCTTACATGATTTTGAGATAGATCAATGACAATGCTCATGCAATAGATCTACTTAATACCATGAGTATTTCCAAGACTTTTTATGTTTTAGACATTTGTGGGACATTTCTCTAGGACCATTTTGGGTTTCACCTCGAGGATGAAGTTGAAGATGAGAACTCGAGGTCGAGTTATTCTAAAGTGAGGAGGATTGAAGAGGACATGATTTAAGAGTTAGTTGAGAAGTATATGCAACGATTGGATCATGACAAAAAGACTCGAACCAAGAAAACGTGATCTATTTTCTCTACGGTGTAACACTACGTCCTTTGTTACGCCGTAGCGGCTTATAATTCCTTTACTTTTTAGTTTTCTCTATGGTGATGAGGACACGGTAGAAGAGTTAGTTGAGAAGTATATGGAGCGATTGGATCATGACAAAACCACTAGGGGTGACTTAACGGTAAGAATAACAGTCTTTCAAAGTGGAGGTCAATGGTTCGACATCGACGAGGGAGAAAATTAAGCCCTCTATGCTGCAAGGTTGTACTGCGCTGACTCCCGCCTATCTAAAACGGCAGTCACCCTGGGATTAGTTGACTCATAAGGTCAAGTCGGAAACCAGGCAACAAAAAAAAACATGTGTTTCTTCTTACGCCGGAGAGTTCTCGAGTAAGGATTAATCTTAGCTTCTTAGTTGTTATGCCATAAACAAGGTAATCTTGTTACGCCGTAGAGGCTTGGAATGCTGAATTTTTCCTTATCGGTTTTTAGTATGTTTAGGTGACTTTTTGCCGAAGATTTACTTCCCTATAATTATAGGACTTGGGAGCATATATTGTTCTATCACTCAATTATCAATAAACTTGTACTTTAAATCTTTAAAATCCTTTGTGATTTTGTATAACCCTTGCTTCCATTCTACGTCATAGTAAATCCCAAACCATGCCACTATGCAGGGACGGAACCAGGGGGTGTCCCGGGGGGTCCCGGGACCCCCATGGAATTTTGCGGCGTAGTGTTAAATATTGTTAAATTTTGCGGCGTAGTGTTAAATTTTGTTAAATTTTTCCTAAGTGCACCTGGTCCTAAAAATTTGTGTTCCTCGTTTCATATAAATTTTCGTAAATGCACCTGGTCCAATTGTCCTGGTTCCGTCCCTGCCACTATGTACTCTAGATCGATTACAAACGTTGTAGCATTAGCCTGTTATAGTTAATCATCAAGTTTCTGGGTGAAAACTCATGGCACTGCGCTCCTTAAGCAAAAGTTCTGAACACAGTTGTAATTTCAACAAGTGTTAACTTTCGTGAACTTTCATTTAAACGTGTTTATGGTTTTTATGTATACAATGTTACAGTAGGTTAAGATATATGTTAAAAATGTTGGTCCTAATCTAATAAGTATGTAAATCATGTATCGCTTCAATAATTTTCATATACTAGCTAGAAATCATATAGTATAACATACTAAGATTAAGTTACGAAATACAAGAAAACCATGAAGAACATTCCTAATCATATCATACATTATATTTCTTCATCATCTTATTTTCGTTTCTCATGAAAATTAGACACATAGATTTTCAAGAGTCAACTCTATTAATTTCCAAAGTCAACTATCTCGATCCCCTTGTTACGGTAGCCAACAGGTGCATCAAACTTGCTGAAGAGCCTATACGAGGAGATAAGAGATAACAAAACGTAGCAAAGCACCACCATAAAAGTGATGATGATTGACGCGGTTGCTTGTCTACAAAAGTGGCCATAGGTCCCACAGACCTCACTCCACGTCACTGCCACATCTCCTTTGTACGTCAGAAATGCCACCTCAGCAGCCACCGCACCAGCAGCCAGTATGAGGTATGTTAAGACCTACAAGTGCATGTTTTTATTAGTCAGCACCTTGCTGTATACAATTCCTCGTGAATCATGTTTATATGGCAATGCAGGAAAAGTCTAATACCTTTAGTTAAAGGTATCAAAGTTTATAAGGTGCAAAGTTTGGCATTGGAATAAAGCTAAAAACTGGTTTGATTTGCCGACACTTTCATCAACGGAAAGTAGGATGTAATATCATATGCCATGTGAGTCGTGACACAAACATATACCCATTGCATCAATAAATAGGATGGCACGTCACAGATGACGGGTTATTGCTATATTGGTAAAAGAATGAATTTTGAAGTTTGATTGCTAATTGTGCGGGTATTCTTATAATAGTGGTTTCATTACTAAATAAAACAACTTTGGAAAGGTTTTGGATTAGTTAACAGTTGTTTTCCTTTTAAGAAAGTTAGGGACTCCATAGAAAAAAAAAATAAAAATAAAAAAATTTTTTTTGAACACCAGATTGATTAACATCGAGAATAATTGTTGTAGATACTAATATGGAACTTGGTACTCTATACTTGTAACTCTTACATGCTATGACACTTCTAACTTACCTTTGTCACTTTGTACAAAGATTATAAAGGACTAAGGAAACAAGTTAAAACTAGTGTTTTTTCCGGCTGGTCAAGCTTGTTCTGCTTTGAAGGTTTATGCGTGTTTTGAAAAGTAGATTCTTTGAAAAGTAGCTTAATTTTGAAGCGAAACTAAAGCTGCATAAGCTCTCACAAGTTCCTACTCTAAAAAAAATATCAGTATATCTTTGAAGAATTTATTCCCGTTGAACCAATATATAACTTATTGTGACTCATGATCATATTCATCATTGAACTATCTTTGAAAACAATAAACATTACTCACAAGTCCTTTTAGAAAAAAAGCATATATAACCCAATCACACTCGCTAATTGTGAATGCACATATATAATCTGGTAATGTTTTGAAAGGTAGGCATGACAAAAGAAACCTGGTCAAGGAGGAAGAAGGTCCAAGCTCGAGGCATGGTTATAGGGCGAGGCATTGCCGTGTAAGCAGCCGATAGTAGGGAATAACCAGCACATATGCCATTAGCGTGCACCAAAAACCTGCATCATGTAAGAAATTATCAATTTCTCATAACTATTCAAACTCTTAAAATTAAAAACTTACCAAAAAGAACATGTCACGCTGATTTAACAGCACAAAAAATACACACATTTCTGCAACCCCTAAATTTCGTATCAAATACTTTTTAGTAAGTTGAGCTATGACTTATGTACCGTTCACAAATATTTACGTTTTATCTGTTATGACTTATGCCTTATACCGAATCATTTTGTTACTTATATTTGTAGAGGTGTTGTCCTATGCTATAGACTTCGATCTCTATCACACTTGAAGTACGCCATAATTTCACTTTTAATTGTATCTAAACCATGGACAAAAAAGAATCAAATACCTGAAAGCAGTGATGTTGGATTCTAGGACAAAGAGCACCCATATCATTAGACTCGGAATCCTAAGCATGACAAGACAATTGCAGCCAACATAGTCCCAACAGGAAAACCACCTCAAGAGTGTCTCAGCGTTCGAATTACTCGATACTCACATCATCAAGCCATGTCCCCATTCATACCTTTGTGTTGCCTACAACTTCACTTTTATCCTCTTTTGTACGGCCATTATTAACCACCACCTCAAAGATTGTAGTTTTTTTGTTTTATGAAATTGCGTAGAGGCAAGGAAATTGAACGAAGAGCTTGTGATTGTGAGTGTGGCATTTGATAAGCTCTTTACTCATGTCATTATATATGTAATAAATGATGGACGTAAATTGTAGGTATTGTTAGGTGTTACATTTAATGTTATCATTATCATGAGGTGATGTTCCACATGCAATGTATATACATAAATATCATGTACAGAGATGGACTCGCCACCTAATTAAGACCACCAGTAATAGACAGGGCCGTCTCTAAATTTCTGAAATTTTTGAGGGCCATGTGCGAAATTACGTAATGAGACATTTCGAGAAGAAATGTTATATATAAAATGTCATTGTTTATAAGATATAATGCAAATTAGTTATCTAAAACGTTTAATATATTGTTAAAGAGGGACAAATTTTTGGGGCCCCTAAATTTTGAGCCCTTGCGTTCCATCACCCCCGCACTGACCCCAAAGACGGCCTTGGTAATAGAGTGACTTAGGACCGAGTCATGTGCACCAAAATCGAGTCCTCCTCTATTGCGGTTATCCCAGATGACCATGGTCTTCGATCAAACAAGACTGTAGAATGGTAAACTGTGTTGTTGTCTATTCCATAAAACAATCACCCTATATATAAGATACAATCAATTGGATAATGAGGACTAGATGATTAGATAATGATAACTAGATGATTACAATTAGATAGCTAATGATGACTAGATGATTGGATAATGATAACTAGATGATAAGACCTCCAGGCTAGCATACACGGGTTAACACTCCCCCGCAGTTAGAGCAAGAGGACACTGGATGCTCAAAATGGAGCGAAATTCTTTAAATAAAGCTGAAGGCAATCCTTTGGTGAAAATATCCGCATACTGATAACGGGAAGGAACATGAAGCAATCAGACCAGACCAACAGCAACTAAATCACGAACAAAATGTATGTCAATCTCAATGTGCTTCGTACGCTGATGTTAAACCGGATTAGAAGACAAATAAACCGCACTAACACTGTCACAGTAGATAAGCGCAGCAGGCAGAATACAATTGGGTGTGTAACTCAACGTAAGAGGTTTCCCTCAACAACAGGCCTCAGCAACAGCTTAGCAACCCCACATACTCTGCCTCGTAATAGAACGAAAAAAAAAAAAAGAAAGCGTTGGCAGACTCTTAGAGAACCCAAGAGAGTATTGTTGCCAAAAAAACTCAGTACCGAGAAGTCGAGCGACAAGTAGTAGGATAACCAGCCCAATCTGCATCGGAGTAAGCAACCAAATATGTGGTAGATGAAGAAAATAACTGCAATTCATAATCCAATGTACCGCAGACATAGCGCAAAATTCTCTTGAGGCTAGAGAAATGAGGCTCTCGAGTATCGTGCATGTAAAGACACACCTGCTGTACTGCATAAAAATATCCGGTCTAGTAAAGTAGAGAAGACTGTAAGAGAAACCATTGCAAAACTCGCATATAAAGTCAGATCACGAACCAAATCACCATCACTTCAGTTTGAGACCTCAGTATCAGGGAATTCTGACTAGTTAAAATACCATGTGCGCCCAATCAAGAATTTCAACTGCATATTTCTTCTGAGATAAAAACAATCCTGAAGAATCACGTGTAACCGATATACCCAGAAAATAATTGAGCGGACCCAGATCTGTCATAGCAAACTCCTGATGTAATGATCTAATAATCTGCTGCAACAAACTCTCAGAAGAAGCTGTAAGAACAATATCATCAACATACAGTACAAGTAAGCAGTATCGGTCCCCTTTCTGTAGATAAATAAAGATGAGTCACAACGACTATGAGAAATACCACCCCGATAATATAAGATCAAACCGCCGAGAAAACCAAGCTCGAGAGGCTTGTTATAACCCATATAGAGACTCTGTATTAGACTACATTATAATCAGGAATGAACAGAAACCCAAAATCCAGGAAGGCTGTTGCATATAAACGATCTTATAAAGATCACCATGTAAAAAAAAGCATTCTTGACTATCGAGTTTGATGAACCGCCAATGTCAGAGCACTAACTAGGACAAAACCAAATAGTACTCGGAGTAACAACCGTACTAAAAGTCTCATCAACTCATCTACCCTACTAATTGTGTACTTCCGTTCGCTACACAGACTTAGACAAGGGGAACAAAAATGGAGCCTTATAAGTACTAAGCGTGCCATCTGCCTAGCTACTTGTGACAAAAAAGCCACATATAACGCACAATAATGGTATCCGGTGGTCTAGGAACTAAAGTCCAAGTTTGGTTTTTAATAAGTGTATGATATTCATCACGCATAGCATTTTACCTGTTTGGATCACTAAAAGCATCACGATAAAATTTTGGTAAAGGTGAAACTGAAGACACATGTAAATTGAGACGCTCAGTGGGACGATTAGTCCCGACACGGAAACGAGTAACCATGGGGTGAACCGAGTCAGGGTTTGGGTAACTGGAGGATTTTAGACTATATGCGGTACAATGTTTGGTCCGAAACCGTTATGGTTTTGTGCGGAACAACCTTAGTGAGAATTGAAGCCGGACTGGTGTATTGTTAGAGGCCACGGGGGATGCTGTGTGGACTGGTGAATGATTTGGGCCAAAGAGGGGAAGCAGGTGTTGTTGGGCCGTAGTAGGACTGCTTGGGGACCCGCCGGGGGGTTTTATTTTGGTGGATTATGTTTGGTGTGAATAATGGATTAGCTTGTCCAATATTGGTGTGGTAAGGTAGGATTTGGAACAGTAGGGTGTAGATCAAAGGTATCGTCTAAGAAGGTATAAACGGAAGTGGATTTAGGTATGGTGGAGCCATAGGGAAACACGGTTTCATAAAAAGTGACATGACGTGAAATAATTATTTTGTTTGTGTGTAGGTCAAGGCAACAATACCCTCTATAAGAAGAGGCAAATCCTAAAAAAATGGAGGGTGTTGCACGTGGTTCAAGTTTGTGAGATGGATAAAGGTGAGGGTAACATAAACATCCAAAAATGCGTAAAAGGGTATAGTTGGGATCTTTGCCATATAAATGGGTGTAGGGAATGTCATTAGCAATGACAGTTGAAGGCAAGATATTTAGTAAGTGTGTGGTCCTATTAAAGAGCTTCGTATCCAAAAAGTTTGGAAGGGTTGCTTGGCAAAGGAGGTACGAATGAGTTATAATGTACGTGCACCATTCATGTCCGACTTCCCATTTGTTGCAGTAGGTTTGGGGACACGAAAAGCAGAACTGAATTCCATTTTTGGGCAAAAAGGGCGTGTAGGCAACAATTGTCGAATTCACCACCATGATCACATTGAAATGACTTGATTTCACACTTAAATTGAGTGCGAACATAATTATGAAATAACACGAATTTGGACATAACATCATATTTATTAACTAAAGGATAAACCCAGACAAACTGAGAATAATGATCTAAAAATAAGACAAATAATTACAACCTGAAAGACTGGAATGGTGAATTCCACCAGAATATCCGAGTGAAAAATGTCAAAACAAGAAATAATCACAGTACTTGAGCTAACAAACGGAAGCCTTACATGTTTTCCAAGCTGACAAGCATGACACAGAACGGGACACTTCTCTTTATTATACGAAATAAAAGAAATAAGACGACGCAACACTTCACCCCCTGGGTGTCCAAGGCGTTGATGCCACGTGTGTTGACTAACAAGGAAAGCATGAGGGATAAGAGATGGAGCTGTGACTGGGTAAAGATCCCCCGTGCTGTCACATCAGAGAAGCACCCGACTCGTCAGGAAATCCTTAATGGAAAAACCAAACGCATCGAATTCGATAATGCAATTATTGTCATGAACAAATTGACGAACGGATATTAAATTCTTGACAGAGGGGTGATAAGAACATTATTTAAGTGAAGACATTTAGTTGGAGTTGGCAAAATACTATGGCCTGTGTTGGTGACGGTGACGGGTATGGAGTGACCATCACCAACCGAGATAGACGGATACATACAAGTATTAAAAACAATATTAAAACTAATAACTGAGCTATTAAGATGAGAACTTGCACCTATGTCCATATTCCAAGCACCCGTAGATCTTGAAATGTCATGATGCTAAACGCATGCGGCAAAACCGTCTCTTGACCCAAAAGTTGACCCAAAATAGCCGGCTGACCCGGAACCTGTTGACCCAAACTGGTTTGACACGGAACTTGTTGACCCAAAGTGGTCTGACCCGGTTGACCATGCTGACCCGATGGGCCTATTATAGTGGGATGATAACCAGTAACATTATGTGGTGGGAATCCTGGTGGGCTAAGAGGCCTAGTGTAAAAAGCAGCTTGTTGTGATGTATACTGGGACATATTATACGCATTCTTTGACAAAGCCAAATTCAAAGACCACATGATGATCAATTTTTTAATTAACAGAAGAAGTACAAAGATAGCAAAGAAACAAAATCAAACAACTTGGGACCTACAGTTGGGAGGTAGATAACAAAGAAACCAATGTAAACAACTCGTGACCGAGCACAAGGAATCAAATGCGTGACCGTGCACGACTATAAAACTTCGCGACCTAAGCACGAAGACCAAACTGTTGTGACCTTGCACAACTGGAAAACAAATCTTGTGACCTAAGTACAAGAACGTGACCTTGCACGCTAGTAAACGATTGTAGAGAAAAAACAATTACGGTTTCGGTATGGAGATGGTTTTGTTTGAAGATCGGCAGTGTAGTAGGGTTAGAGGATCTAATGAAGGCTTGATACCATGTAGAATAGTAAACTGTGTTGTTGTCTATTCCATAAAACAATCACCCTATATATAGGATACAATCAATTGGATAATGATGACTAGATGATTGGATAATGATAACTAGATGATTATAATTAGATAGCTAATGATGACTAGATGATTGGATACTGATAACTAGATGATAAGACCTCCAGGCTGGCATACACGGGTTAACAAAGACATCCTCCCTTTTGTTGTGTGAGTATGTGTTTATTAATTTTTTTGTGGGGTACGCTTGTGTTTAAGTGGGGTATGTTTTAATTATATATAAAGTTGATCGTCTTATTACACTAAGTTGTTTGTGAATTTGGTTGCAGAGAAAGAAAGATGAGTTGTCGCTGTTGTGACAGTAATGACCGTGGTCATAGTGTTCCTTTATCACACTTAGAGGGTGTTTACTAAATTAAGTGTGGGGATATATGGGTCTTAATTAGCCTCTTAATTGGGAGAGGCATTAAAGCTATGCTCTCCCCTTTAAGAGGCATTAAGGGTTTGGGCCTATTTTTCTTTCTCACTAAAAAGAAAAGAAACACCCCCTTAGCCTAAGTAGAAAGATGGACGGGTTGTGTACTTAATTAACATAAATTTGAGCTAAAGGGACAGCTTTATTTGCGCTTAGAATGGGTTTAAATTAATCCCATTTGAAATGAAAGAAGTAAATATTCAGTACCCCATATTATATTGATGAACAAGTGATCGATGTTTGTTACCATAGGAAAGAAAAAAACAATCATTTTACTAAAACTGGTAAATAATCATAATATGCTGGCAATAGCGAAATTGACCTCTCGTTCACACCGTTTGGGGGGCAAAAATTTTCTTTGTCATTTGTGAAATATAACACTAATCATCCTCGTGGAAAATTATTGGCTAATATCATTTAAGGTGTGTATAACTGACGCGGGACGCGGAGATGCACCTCAAGCAAATATAACTTTAACAAAAGATAACTCTTAAAATACATATTTTATTAATTGATCCAAAATAAAAATTACATTGAAAGAAGCCTATACTTATAGAGAAAAGACATATTTGAGGGAAAATTATTAATAAAAGTGAAAAAAACAATTTTAAACTTAACCCTAAACAAAAGTCACGGCACATTCATAATATTGAATTGGCGTTTGAGATAGAAAATATAAATGCCAATAAAAACAAACATTTATCTAGAGAGTCATTTGCATCTATATTCCTACATAAATGTCAAACACGTGTTTTTCCTCCTATAAAATAATGACCCTAACACCCCTCTCGTGTTTTTCACTTTCTTGCCTGCATCATTCCTCTCACTTGAAAAGAACTCGCCCTCGAGTTCTCACCATTAATATCTTCATCTACCTCACACATCTTCTCACGACGAACCTTATCATCGGTATATTTGCGCTTCACATCAATTTGAGATCCTTCATTTTTAATGCGTTTACCACACTCCGACCATTAACCCATAACTCAAAACGTTGGCATATCAACGATCACCAAGTCTTCAGTTGCAACAAAAATAGTATTTTTGTTCGACATTAAAAACTTAATTAGATTGTAGACAATCATACTTAAAATTAACTCATAATCAAAATCACGAACATTTGTACCCTTATAACTTCGGACTTGGTACCGTTAACTTCAAGAAATTATAAAACCCTATAATCATTTGTATTCTCAGTCGATGATTCTACACTACTACTATCAACTCAACATCACGTTGATTTTGAACTTTAACAACGATTTTAGGTTTTGACAACTCTTCTTCAATCTTAACCTTGTGTTATTATATCTGTGAGGAATCTTGATTCACGATCTCGGGAGGTCAGGGAAGCTCAAAGTATGAATAAGTCATATCCAGAGAGAGAGCTTTTCTCATTTTAAAGGTTTTATTAAAAAGTGTAAAATGAAAGGTAATTACAATTTGGATCTACACCTCTCTAATGTTGATTAGAGGGGGTATTTATAGACTCAACACAAGAAAAGTTTAGGCTAATTACATTTCTAGCCCTTGTGTTTTAACTTACTAATAAACTAATTTAATTCCTATAATGACACCACATTTTTAACCCTAATAATCAATTTGGTGGCATACGGGATTACTTACAATATATCCTACAAGTACAAATATAAGTAAAAGCATTCCAAAGTCCTTCTAAAGCTGAAAATAACTACAGTTTGCTTTGTCTTCAACGCGTACTTCAGCTTGGATCTTTTCTTCACTTATAGAAAATACAATATAATCTTTATAAACTGAGTTGACTCCCCCCCCCCCCCAAGTTCATACTGCATGTCTTCAAGCACTTCATCTACTTTTTTTTGTCAAAGTTTCTGAATCAGTTTCCCCCCAAACAGACAACCATTTGAAGCAAATATGAAACTTTGATGTAGTTGACATATCTTCTAACTAAAGCAGTTTAAGCACGCATTTGAGTTTGTAGAAGATGAAGTATACCACACTTAGCAGCAAATTTGACTTCTTCATTGCGGATAAGTAGCCAATCCGTTCAGGGGAACATACAAGAAATCAGCAAGATCTTCTCATGTATGCACATACTTTACACAAAACAACTCATAGAAGTTGAAACTATAACCACCAAGTCAATTAAGTCTCGGATGTTGCATACACCAAGGTCAATTAAGTTCTAGATGTACACATTTCTTCCTCTGATTGTTGCAATCTATCAAAATATTCAATCGACGGAGAATATGTCCAAAGAAAGTATGAAAAGAATAATACAAGGACACCTCTCTCCCCCTTATTATATTTGATGACCATCAAAATAAGCATAACCTTTGTACGCCCGAATATTCGATAATAAGACCATGTGTAAACTATCATAAATTCGGTTAAGCGTAAAATATCCCGTGAGAATCATTTTTTCATAAAAAAAACCTCTATTGATTTCTCCTTTAACTAATTCATTTCCAATCTCGCATTCTGTCGGCTATTTGTAATGAACACTGATGGAGAAAACTCAATATTACAAATTTGATGCTGAAGTAGAATACCCTAAACTTGTGTCTTATGTCTTGTACTCTCCACGTGACTCTAAACTTATACTCAATTCTGCAACGTAATTACTTTAAGTATAAGTAGACCTAAGTCTCCTGACAAACCCTCAAATATTTGAGAGACTGAGTATTACAATGTAACTCCTTGAAGTGATAGCAAATGTGCGCATTGAGCACCAGCTTCTGTGTTTGTAGATCACACATTGCTAGATTTGACAAGTCCAAATCAACACCGATTATAAGATCAAACAAGTTATCTTTAGAGTCATCATCCAACCAACCCCAACTCTTAAGATATGATAAGATCACGCATTCGTAAAATTCCACTTTATCTTCAAATAAATGATAACGAATTTGTGGAAACTAGAAGGGGAGGTTGAATAGTTTACCGGTTAATTGGTGTTTAAAAAGTTTGCATATAAAAACACTAGATTCTAGTATATGCAAGATCAACCAATAATATAAACAACCAATGTATCTAATCTAGTTGCAATAGAATCACAATATAAACAATAAATATGACGAGTAAATAAAAGATAAGAGAATCAAACTACAACAGCAAGAATTATAGTGGTTTGGCTATGAAGCTCTTCTTCGCCCTACTCCACTCCTCGAGTATCCGACTCAAGATTTCACTTTGTCAACAAGCTCCCTTTAGGAGGAGAAAACTGTTTACAAGTCGCTTACGTTGTTTTCCGACACTAAACTAAATGTTGAGTCCTAATCTTAGCTAGAACCAATCTACCACTTCACCAATGTATTTTAAGGACTAAAATAATAGCCGACACACAATTCTTACACATCCGTAATTTCAACAATCACATAATATCAAGAAAATAGAGGTTTGGATCTTAGAAGAAGATAGAAGAAATCACTAATCTACAACACTTCGTTTCTTGGCGAATACGAGTGTTCCTTAGAAACAAGCTGTACTGATTGCTTTTTGGAACACAAAACAATATAAGTAAGAACCTTAACACTTGAAATTGTAAATTGATTTAAAACTCAAATTGCATTAAAACTTGAAAGTTTTACAAAGCTGAAAGTAAAAGCTGTAAATGACTGAAAATTAAGCTAAGTTATTCTAAGATTAACTAGTTGCCTCAAAGGCTTACAAAAAGCTCTATTTATAGCCGAAGTCTTGGACTTGCAGCTTGTGCTTCTTTGGAGAGCAAAAACGAAGTGTGCTTGTTGTGTGAGGTGAATCTAAAGCAAATCCCAGCCTTTTATTTCATTTGTGTTTCTTTGGAGTCAATCTCAGCCATTGAAGATACTTGGGAAAGGTGAGGGATTGCCAACATGGCTTTTATACAACTGGGGGGGTGGTAGTAGGGTGGATGAAATGATTTTGGCTAGGGAGAGAAGTGGTTTTGCAGAGGAGAAGGTATGGGGCGCCTTACCAGTTGTAACAGGGTTTTGGGGCGGGAAAGAAGACTTTTTGGGGGAGTTAGCAGCTTGGTCCCCTGAAGATGTATAACTTAAATGCAATATCTACTTGGTTGGCAACTTTGACCCTTGTCTTTTTAATCTTTTGTAATACAACTTTAGGCTTGGCAGTTTTAGCCCCTCAAGTTGTATTTTCTTTAAGCGGATGACTATAGACTTTGACTCGACTTGGTCCTTTCCTTCCCGTGCTTGGATTTGTTTGTGTTTGGCTTTCTTTTTGTTCCTTTTCTTGAATATCCGTTTCCTGCACAATACAAATGCAAAACAAACATATATTTGGCAGTTTTTGTCTGTTTTTGGTTATTTAAGCTCATTTTTGAAGGTAAAAGATATGTGTAATTAGGCACATATCAACAAATATATATATTCTTCGCTATATAGAGAAGAAATAACCAAACATATAAGTCATGCAATTCACCCATAATAGAAATGCATTCATTCATAATAGATTAAATTCATTCTAGAAGAGTATTAATATTACAAGACTAGGAATTAAGCATAGAGGCATAACATAAAGAAACATTATAAACTATAGCTAGACTAGTTGATTCTTGATGTCTATGAGATGATTTAACTAAAGGATGAGTGGTCATTAATGTAGAGGTGATAAAGGAGAGGTTGGTGAGGCATTGTTAGGTGGATCATAACTTTGAGTAAGGAGGGACTTAATTCGATGGATGTCATCTCTTAACTTATGAAAGAGAGTTTGGGTGTGCATGCAACAATGACAAAAACCGGAATGAAATGTGACTTGGTCATTTATGGCGGGGTGAATTATGGTTGTTGGTGGTGAAGGTGGTGATGGAGGAGTTTGTATACACGCATTTGCTACACGTTGAAGTTCGGTTTCAATGATGTTGGATAGGTGATGAAGTTGGTTTAGTTCATTCACGATTTGCTCCCTATTTTGATTTTGTGATTGAGTGGTTTGAGATGAAGGATTAGCAAAGTTAGGGGAGTGTGGTGGTGAAATGTTGGGTGAGAGAGGAGGTGAATAAGGTAGAAGAATGTTGTGTCTCTAAGTGTCTATTATAGACTTTTAATGTCTTTTTCCATAGTTTTAAGAAGAGCGAGAAGAGGACATAGCAAGTGAAGAGAGGTTGAATAGAGAAAGATGAGATGAATGTGAATGAGGAGGATGATGAGTTTATATAGGAAAGATTTGGAAAGGCATGATGTTAGGAGATAGAAATTCTAAGTGCTTGGCTAAACAAAGAAAGTCCAACAAGGTCTAGTGTAGGAATGGTCAAAGATACAGAAAAAGAGAGAACAGTAAAAAATGTCGTGACCCTGTTGTCGGTGGTCCCATATATATTGGGGGGCCGCCACATATATTTGGGGTCCCTTTTCTGGAGGTTACAAAATTTTCCTAGAATTCTTTGCTTTTCTATTTTGTGCAAAAAGAGAAGGCTAGAGAGGGTTGTATTTCAACAACTCCTATTTCCCAAGAATCAACTAATTTAGTCAAGTACCAAATAAATAGGATAATATAGCCTAATTCCATAATGCAATTAATATAATACACATTTAGCAAGAAGAGACATAAGATATAGTTAAGAGAAGTCATACACATACTAGAATATGTCATAATATTATCTAGTTTAATTCTACAAACAAAGATGTCCTAATTGTGTAATCATGGTACATTTGGTTCTTGTTCAACATCTAATTTGCTTATGATGATTGTGATGGGCACACTAAACATCTTTCTAAAATTCCTCATTTGAGAAATTAGATAAAGGATTCATTTTTGTTGGATGAGAGATGTATTTATGATCATTTGGGAAGTACTTGGTTAGTTTGTCGAGAAACTTTAAGAGTAAAAGACCGTATGGCAAGATGCCATTTGGGCGATGCTTGAAATCATTAATTCGATTTATGATGAAGTGAGTGAGATTGAATGTTGTGGAGGAAGTAATGAAAAAGAGCATATAGGCTTCTTAAGCCGACGAGAGATCTTTGTTAATATCAATGGTACATATGATGTTCTCACGAATGAGAAGATGCGCCGCTTTGAGATAAGGACATACCTCTTCAACGAAGAGATTACATGGATCCTCAAGTGAGAACTTGAAACTATTTAGACGTTTCTTAGTTACGTTGTATATAATTAAGGTTGGATGAGTTAATTTGGTATAGAGGGGATCATTTGTTGGAGTAGTGTTATGATTTTTAATGGATTTTAGAGACCATTCATTGTTATAGAAACAATGTCGTTCAAACGGAATATCAAGTAGCATTCCAAAATCTCAAAATGATGCACCAACACGTTTTTTATTTATTTCGAATATATGATCCAAAGATCACTTACTAGTGTGAGTTCAAATGTTTGATAAAACTCTATTATGAATTTTGGATATAGGTTTCCTTTTAAGGGAAGGAGAGTTTTAAATCTAACTTTGAGTAGATTCTTTTCTAAGATTCCTTTAGAATCAAACGTTGTGTCAACAATTCTTTCTTCATGGATAGGTCGACAAGGTAATTTTAGATATGATGATTTTTGAGAAGAATTAATGTGATTAGGAAGGTGTGGTTTGTTTGGAGTTAGGGATATGTAAGTTTTTATGTATTTGAGTTCTTCTTGGGACATTCTTTTCACCTAATCACAATAATATGAAAATTTTAGTATGTGTCATTCTTTTCAATTCCTAAAATAATATCTAGTGTGTGCCTATATGTAACAAATGTGGAGTTGCAGTTAACTTGACTCTAAAAATAAAAACCTATGAGTGAGCTCAAACACTCCTTAATTCAATTTTGCTCATCCAAACATGTCGAAAATATTCATTGATTAAATATTTTGAATGATGTTCATGAGATCATTATGCATGAATGCAAAAACATTTTTATAGTGTATTAACAATGTATTATGGTGTTCCTAACATGAGTAATTTCCAAAGAAAATTAGGGTTTTTGTTCATATCAGAAATTTTGACAAACACACTCAATTATGCAAATCCTATGTCTACGAGAAGCATATTAGTTATACATTGTGTTATTATAGTCTTAATTGTATACAATTAAAAGAAAAATAAAAAATCCCCAATTTTAATTTTTTGTTCAGCATGAACCCTAGACACGAATTAGAAAGAAAATAGATGAAATGACTTACAATTGATGATCTTTATGATGTTAGGATTGATTATTGGTGTTGATTTGATCTTCAATTTGAGTTTTAATGGTTGATTTTATGGTTTTCAGGGTTTTTGGTTCGTGTTCGTCAATGGCTGCAGAGAAGGGGGTGTTTGTTTTTGAGTTTAACAAAAATGAGGTGACCAGACATATGGCTCGTCTGGTGACGGTCCCATATCGATATGGGGGCCACCTGATTAAATTAGGGGCCGCCTTGGATATGGGGGCCGCCCTCAGCAGAGGGTTTTAGACTTGAATTTTGACAAAAAATTTATGAAAGGAGTGACATTTTAATTTGTATTTCGCAAATTAAAAATGCTTAAAATTATCCGGATGAAGTAATTTAAGTTGTCACAGCACGGAATGGAACACGGACTAGAATCGAGACTAGAAGAAAAGAAAAACGATTTATGGAATATGTTCCATCATTCCTAAACCAAGACAAAGATAGTTAAACGATTCACGTTTAGGAGGTTTTGTGAGAATGTCGACGATGTTGTCGACGGATGAGAGTTTTTCAATAAAGATATGTCCTTTCTGGACATTGTCTCGAAGAAAGTGGTGACGAATTTTGATGTGTTTAGTTCGCGAGTGTTGCATTGGGATTTTGCTAAGGTCAATCGCGCCTTTATTGTCGCACATGATTGGGACGTCGTCGAGTCGAATGTCGTAGTCGATAAGAGCTGGTTTCATCCATAGTGCTTGTTGACATGCCTTTTTGGCGCTTACGTATTCGGCTTTGGTAGTAGATATAGCAAGAGCGGTTTGTTTGTTCGAGAACCAAGATGTTAAACAACATCTCACGAACGTACAAATACTGCTAGTGCTCTTTCTGTCCACATAATCTCCCACATCATCAGAGTCGGCATATACTATGGTTTCTATGCCGGTCCCCTTAAGATACCATAATCCTAAGTGCGTAGTGCCTTTAATGTATCAAAAGATATGCTTAACCGCTACAAGATGAGAAGTTTTGGAATCCTCTTGGAAGCGTGCACAAAGGCAGACACTAAACAAGATATCGGGCCTACTTGCCGTTAGGTATAATAAACTACCTATCATGCCTCGATACTTGGTATTATCTACCGACTCACACTCTTCGTCGTTCGTGAGTTTAGCATCCGAGGACATAGGGGTTTTCATTGGTTTAGAATCTTCTAAGCCAAATTTCTTAAACATTTCTTTAATATATTTAGATTGATTAAAGAAAATTCCATCTTTTATTTGTTTTATTTGTAATCCAAGGAAGAAGTTAAGTTCATCTATCATGTTCATCTCAAACTCATCAGGCATGATTTTGGCAAATTCATCACACATGTCTTGACAAGTCGAATCGAATATAATATCATCGACATATATTTGAACGATGATGAGATTTGAACTTTTCTTCTTTATAAAAAGCGTGTTATCTACCATTCCCATGTTGTATTCATGTTTAATAAGAAAAGATTTTAATCTATCATACCAAGATTTGGGCGCTTGTTTAAGACCATATAAAGCTTTCTTGAGTTTATAAACATGATCCGGTTTTTCAAAATCAATGATTCCCCCGGAGGTTATGCCACGTATACCTCCTCATTGATGAAACCGTTCAGGAAAGCACTTTTTACGTGCATTTGGAATAACTTAAAATCTAAAGAACAAGAATAAGCTAATAAGATCCTAATAGACTCTAACCTAGCAATTGGGGCATAAGTTTCATCATAATCGATGCCCTCTTATTGATTATAACCTTGAGTGACTAACCTAGCCTTATTACGAGATACAACACCGTTCTCGTCTAACTTATTCCTATACACCCATTTAGTTCCTATGATTGTCATATTCTTAGGTTGTGGTACTAACTCCCAAACATCGTTTGCAACGAATTGATTTAATTCTTCATGCATAGTGATTATCCAACTTTCATCCTTTAAGGCTTCATTCACGTTCTTAGGTTCTATAGTTGATATAAAACAAAAGAAGTTACTTTAGTTTTGGGCTTGAGACCTAAGGGTTCTTTGGTTAAGGTTTCCTATGATATTTTCTAATGGATGGTTCCTAGATTCCTTAATATTGACTACATCGTCAATTTCTAAAGTTTCATCCTCAATGTGATTTTCTAGGTTCTTCTTTTCGGTAACCTTAATTGCTTCTTCTTCATCTAAGTCATCATCCACCAAGGGTGATGTCTTAGAGGGTGGAGGAGTTTCATTGAATGTCACGGTGAGTGATTCTTCGATTTTCATGGTGTGTTATTTAGGATGATGTAGGCTTTACTATTTTGAGAGTATCCTAGAAAAACGTCTTCGTATGACTTTGGGTCAAACTTAGTAAGGTAGTCTTTGGTGTTTAAAATGAATCACTTGCTTCCAAACACTCTAAAATAGTCAAGAGTAGGTTTCCAACCTCTCAAGAGTTTAGAATGTGTTTTTCTTAATATGGCTCTAATTAGGATTCGGTTGAGGATATAGGTTGAAGTATCTACGACGTTACACCAAAACTTTTATGGCCACGATTGTTCATTCAACATTGTTCTACTCATTTCTTTTAGTGTCCTATTTTTCCTTTCTACCACGCCATTTGATTATGGAGTGCGTGGAGCCGAGAAGTTATGTGTAATACCATTGGGATTACAAAACTCTCCAAATTGACTTCATTATCAAACTCCCTACCGTGGTCCATCCAAATTGACACT
>BQNB010061907.1:0-33348 GCA_026074375.1 Tanacetum coccineum
TTGCTTTACTTTAGTTTTATTTTAGTATTCTCTATATAGACACCATGTGTTGTGATGATATACATTCTTGTTTACGCCTTGCGTTTCCGCCTTGGCGGGGTGTGACACTTCTCTATTGTTCTGACTTACTAATGAAGATATATTTGTTTGACCTTTATACTGTTGAGGAAATAAGTTTTAGGTCTCTTTGCTATTCTCTTCATCTTTGTAGGCTTGTAGCCCTTTGTCCTTATTCCATATTTGGCTTGTCTTACTTTTCTCAGCCAAAAACTTCAATTTTCTATATGTAACTATGGAAACTAGAAGGGGGGTTGAATAGTTTTTACCGTTTTAAAATTAAAACTTAGATTGTCGACTTATGTGAACTCAAGAGACATACACAAATGTATATGATAGCGATGCAATAAGTAATAAAACAATCTACTAAATATAAGCAAGTAAAGATAAGAAAGATCAAACCGATAACACAATAATTTACAGTGGTTCGGCTACGAAGCTCCTCTTCACCCTACTCCACTCCCCAAGTACCCAACTTGAGAGTTATCTTCACTATGTCAACAAGCTCTCTTTAGGCGGAGAAAACCGTACACGTCGCTTACATTTTTTTCAGTACTAAGCTAAATACCGAGTTCTACTTCGAGATAGAACCAATTTAACACACTATGTATTTTATGGCCTAAATACTAACCTATCATACACATATGATACACACAACGCACAACACAAGATATACAAGATGAATGATTATCACAAACATGATGACACAACTAAACTATTAACACTTGAAGCTTGACGTCTTCTTGAGTGTTCTTCACTAAAGAGTGGAATGAGTTGATCACTTGTAATGGATTATGTAACAAGTATAATGATCAAAGAATATAAAAGATAAAATATGTGTGAGAAAAATATTTTTCAAGAGTTGTATAAAATGAAAAAATGAGGTTAGTATTTATAGGCAACCTTTTGAAATTTAAATCTGTCCTAGGGAAGTCAAACGTGCGACTCACGGATCCCCCATCCCAAAGATCCGTCCAGTGTTTTTGGTGGAGCCGTGGGTGGAGCTGTAGGTGGAGCTGGGACAACATTTGTCATTTTGTGATTAACCCCAAATCTATACAAAATATTATATTTTACTTATTAAACTAGTTTAATAGATTCTTCTAGAAGAAAATATTTTTTTTATCACCAATAAGGAAAGATTTTCTAGATTTGGGAAGACTTAGAAAGATAGTTTCCACTTATGGTTAATCTTATTTTGTCTTACATGATTAATATAACTAGCTTATAATTAATCATGTGTTAGCTTAAATCATTTGATTAGAAAAGATTTATGCAAATGATAATATTTTTCTTTGATCATTAACTATGTTTAATAATGTCATATTCATACCTTAAGTGATTTGTCGGTGTCAAGTAAACTTTCGACTAAGTAACTTGTTTACGTAAACTTTTACGTAGTATGACATTATATTTGTTATTATCAAAACATGAAAATTATTAAATATAAATATCGTTTTTGCGCGAATATTTGTATTAACAATCTCTCCCTTTTTTATGATGACAAAATATAAACTCATGCTTATTTAAAAGTTACTAAATAAGTATTTAGTAGATGAGTTTACATATTTTCTCTCCCTTTTTGTCGAAGCAAAAAGTGTTGTAGAGGCGGTCCTTGCAAGTCTTGTTTTTTACGAATGCTAAGTCACTTGGTTACGAATGCAAAGTAAAAAAATAACGATAAAATTGCAAGTACTCCCCCTTGCTTGGGGCACCAAGTAATCGAGCTATGGATGCGTTGCTACAAAACAAAGTTAGTAGGCAAGCAAATATATATATGACAATCATAAATGCACACATATACATTTCACATAATAAACATCCATCATCAACAAAACTAATGAAAATAATGTTAAAAAATTTGGCATTAAAGCCATAAGATAAGAGAGTTAATGTTGAAAAGATAAGAGAGCAACTAAAAGTCCTAAATTTGGGATAAAATCTTGTCTTTCTTGTAGTCCAAAGGGTTTGGGGTATCGTAAGAGTGGATTTAGTGCGGAAGGTATGGTGGGTTTGAAGATCCAAGATGATGTTGGATGTAGGAGCAAATGAAGTGAACACCTTCTTGTAGGATTTGAAGTTGATTGACTTTGTTGGTACAACATCTACATATGTGTAGATGAGGATTATGATTGATGATTAGGATTAAATGATCAAACTTGTTATGGAGAGAGGGTGTTTCATTTTGTGAAGTGTGTTCTTGAATGTATTTAAACATGAGATGCATTTCATGTAATAGTAATCCAATTTCACGTTGAGAGTTACTACAACATTGACATGTCATGAGGTGAAAATGAGCTAGTCTTGATTCTAAGACTTTAGGAGGAGTGATATGTAGATTAATTTGATTTGATTTGAGTTTTGAGAGATGTTCTTGGATGATTTTCCTTTTGATTGTAGGTGTGGAATCATTTGAGGAAGTAGACATTTCATTTTCAAGTATCAAAGTTGTGAAAGTGTGTCTTGTAAAAGACATGGGGTGCATGCTTTGGCATGAAGGTTCTTGGATTATATGGAGGAGGTATTTTATCCTAAGGTTTAAAATCCACATAGCATCATATAACATGGTTATAAGATAAAGTAGAAAAAGTTAAAAATCAAGAAAAGTCGAATTTTTGGCAATTGGACTTAAGTCACAGATCCACCAAAACAACATACGAATCTACCATATGGTGGATCCGTGGGTTGCAGTTGTCAAAAAAATGACCAGAACTACGGTTTTTCACCAAAAACTCAAAACAAATTATTGTTAAGCTAAAATATCCATATGATATGTCATGATTAATAAGTGCATAGTCAGCAATAAGACGATGCCAAAGGGATGCATCCTGCGAAAGAAATCTCCAAACCCACTTAAATAATAAGGATCTATTAAGCGCAAAGAAGCTGGACACACCTAGCCCTCCTTTTTGTTTAGAAGCCAAAATTTTGTTCCAACTAATCATAGAGAATCTCTTTTCATTTTTTTTTTTTGAACGGCAAAATTTTATAAACTAGCAAGGAGCTAGAAAAGAAATTACAAAGATATTAAAAAATGCTGGTTTTTAAAGCCAATCATCCCTATAGAAAACGTTCTACTAACAACCTACTATTACACCAAAGAAAGGAGAAGAGAACAATATTCTCAAAAAGGATCGATCTAGACGGCTTATTAACGATCAAAAGTAGAAACATTCCGAAATCCCCAAATAAACCAACCAAGCAACGGTAGAAGACTAACCCTTCCAAAAAACCTTTAACTAACCCAACCCAGAAGACGAATAGAAGAGAAACCACTCGTCCCAATCTGAGAAACAGATGCCCAAAGCTCTGGAAATTCGACTCACTCCACCAACCAAACGCAAACACGATGCAAAAAACCCTTCCTGAGATAAGAACATCGAAATAACAATGATTGACATACATACCTCTCATAAACCGAAAAACAAACCGGATGCAAGAAGTGGACTCCAAAATAACACCATTTGTTGGGACCAGATTATATCTAGTAGGGCAAACACTCCCCCAGACGAAGCTCAAAGACGTCGCCCCCAACATAAAAACATTATCTTAAAAGGAAATTTAACCTAACACCTAGTCGCTCAGAATGAGAGGAAGCAAAAACCAAATCATCAATAGCAAGACGAGTATCTTCACCAACTAAAATTCCCAACCCAACTCTACATTCTGCGAGAAAGGGGAAATAACAAACGATATTCGACGTAGAGAAAACCCCCACTTCATAAGAATTCAAAAAAAAAAACGAACTTAAAATAATCTGAGAATTCTCTTTCTTCTTTGGCTGTTCAGACCTTGTTAACCAAGTATTGATTTCGAGGGAGAGATTTTCGAGACCCTCCTATTGCTAGAGTACAAGAAGTATAAAATCAAAACCCCTAATATAAGCACTGATCGTCTGGAATCTAAAATGACGAGGATATCCAGGGGGCCAGTCATCATTAGCCGCCACGACAAATATTGGGGCAGAATCAAGGGCAAACAAACGCGACACAACTCACACATGGGACATAGTTCCCCCATCTCAAGTTCTCTTCCAAAACTTAGTAGAATGACCATCCCCGATACGTTATAGCAATACACAAGAAATCAAAATCAATGACATTATGCACTTGAACTTCCCTTCAAATCAACTCCATATGGAAACTTACGAACCGAATGAGAATCAATCTTATTCCCATGAACCGCTGTGATAACACGAAACCACAAAGAATCATCTTGCGAAACGAAACGCCAAATCGCACTTTAGAGAGGAGCGCTCGATTAAGAGCGAAATAACTCGAGAACCCCAAGACCCCCATTCTTCTTTCGAAGCTAACACCTTATCCAAGCAATCCATGAAATTTTATTCTCCAACATGCTGGCACCTTAAAGAAGTTTACTACGAATTGGACTCCATAAACCTTAAGCAACGCTTTAGGAACCTTAAAAATGGACATGTTATAAAGGGTAGATGCACTCGAGAACTGATTTTAACAAGAAGCCACCACCAATCGAAGAGGGTTTTCGCTTTCCCATTTAGACAAACGCGAAATTGAAGCTTTAAAATTACCATCATCCCAAGCCTTAGACGAGTCATCCCCGCCCTCACACATATACGCCCAAGATAACGGAACTTGTTATTCATAAGTTAGTGCAACCTAAAGAAGAAGCCATATCCTCAACTCCTAGACGCGAGACCCCCAGCACCCAAAAAGTTTGGCTCTTATGAATATTAATCTGTAAATCCCGACCGAGATGGAAACATTTAAGAATATTAGACTAATACCTCTCATATTATATCAGACCAGAGTCACCATAAAAAAGGCGGTCATACCGCATAAATAAATATGAGATAAAGCCAAAGACCCCTGTAAACTGAATGCTTGGAACACATCTATCATCCAGCTGCTTTACAAACGAGATAAATGCAAAGCTTTCCATAACAATAATAAAAAGAGAAAAGGCGATGAGCGGATCACCTGTTTAAGACCCCGATGAATATGGGAAACCGTCAGACGGACTTGCCATTAACTAGTAACGAAGCCTTAGCAAATCAGAAATACCTCTAATCCAAGTACACCAAGTGGCGAACCGAATCCAAAGCCTCAAGGACTGTCAAGCAAGAAGCCCAACGAACCGAGTACATAAGCCTTTAGCAAATCAACTTTAAAAAACAACTAGCTTCTTTTCTTCTAATACTCTTATATGTAACTTATTATGTAACGTAGATAATTATATTGGTGTGGTTGTATATAAAAATTTTGTTAAAAGTTTCGGTATCACCTTTTCTTAAAATTGTTGTTTTAATTTAAAAAAAAATTGTTGTTAATTAGTTAAAGGTGAAAGATCAAGTAAGAATGATAAAACAATAATAATTTTGTTTATTTGTCGGTTTACAATTATGTTTTGGAACGGAACGAGTATAATCTTCTATAAGCTCAAACTTAAATAAATATTTTTTTGGAAATAAAATTGATATACTTAATAATAATAATAATTTTTATCTCAAACTAATTCTTTAAATACTTTTTTTATTATAAAAACTTAATCTTTTAGACTATAATACAAACTCCAGGAAAAAAAAGTTACTTTTATAAAATCCTCAACAAACTTTGGTTTTGGCACATGTGCGAGTTCTCTAAAACTTTGTTACAATACACTTTTTAGTTTTTAATACAAACTCCAGGAAAAAAAAGTTACTTTTATAAAATCCTCGAATATAACTCGAAGCATTTGGGAGATGACTGTTGTTTGTCGTGTGAAAAGCCAAAGTATCCGCGCGTATGCTAGACGGGGCGTGTTATTGTTTTATTGGTGTGCTTAGGGCATAGAACCTGTTCGTCACCCGCCCCGCCCCAGCCCGCCCCCCCGCCTCCCGCGTTGTAGACGGGGCTAATTTTTTTTACTTAGGGTAGGCGGTTTTTTTTTTGAGCCGTTTATTTTAAAGTTATTAAGTACGCACGTTGCTGCAGGGTGTTATCTTTATTTTATTTTTTATATATTTTGTGCGGGCTTTTTTTCGGTCTCATGGTTAATTTTTTTTAATATGGGCCTATGTATTGGGCTTGATGGCGCAATTATTTTTTTATCTGAATAAATCAGTATTTTTGTAAAAAAAAAAATTATGTTGTGCGGAGCAATTTTTTTTATATTATTTTGTGCGGGTTTATTTTTTCGGTCTCATGTTTAATAGTTTTTTTTATATATCCTTATGTGTTGGGCCTCATGGTGCGTGTATTTTTTGATCTGAATAAATCAGTACTTTTGTATTTTTTTTTGCTATGTTGTGCCGAACAATTTTTTTTTATATTATTTTGTGCGGATTTATTTATTTTTCCTCATATTTAATAGTTTGTTTTTTTTATATGGGCTTATGTGTTGGGCATCATGTAGCGTGTATTTTTTTATCTGAATAAATCAGTACTTTTCTAATTTTTATTTTATTTTGTATTGCGTAGTTGTAAAAAAAAAATGAACCGGCCCAAACTGATAGCCTAAGGGGCCGGGCACTGAAGCAGACAATAGTGCAACGACATCGTATTACTTTTCTTTTGAGTGTATGTATAATATTAATTAACATTAGATTTGAGTGGTCAGACATACGAAATCAATCATCAGCTCGACATATTTTAGATTAAGTATTTCATTTAGCTCCCATGTAGATAAACCAAATAAGTCCAAACCAAAAGTCACAATAATATACTCCGTATAACGTTACTTCCCCTAATTTATTCTCATACAAGCAACCCTAATCAATAATCATATTCTCATTTTTCTAAGTGCAGACACCAAAGACATAACTCATCCAACCACACAAAACAATTACTCAAATCTTCAACTAAGAGCAACCTTCTGTTCTTTTTACCTGTCGAGTACATAACGTCATCAAGATTTCTGAAAAGAAGTCTCTGTAATTTGATTTTCGTTTTGTTTCTTGGTACCGAAAGAAAGAAAGAAAGGTTATAACAATCTTGTTATAACATTTTCGCACATGCAAAAGATCTATGATGATTTTTTGGTATACATCTTAAAAAGATCATTTGACATTTAAATACCAATGCCGAGATCTTGTTTTACATTTAAGTTTGAGTGATGTGGTTTGATCGAGGATGGGATTTAGAATAGAGATATGGAGTTCGGCCTAAACTGGGCAAAAGGACACACAGTATGAAAGATAAGACAAAGGGTTGGTGTAGATATTTACACATCTGGGCTGGAAAACGACATCTGGGCTGGACCTTCGGTTGGGCCAGGCTAACACGATAAACAGTACTTACACTAGTACGAAAATGGAACGGCCACACATTCACATATTTATGTGGCTAAATGTATCAAAATAGACAACATTTACTAATTAGCCACACATGAAAATTTCGATTGTGTGACCATTAGAACTGTATTGCCACACATTCGAACATTATGTGGCTAAAGGTAACTGGTAATATTATTTAGCCACATATGAATTTGACAAATACAAGTAAGCTTGAAGCATTAGTCACGATATACATATAAATAGTGACAAATATATGTCATACACTTGAACAATGTGATCAAATTGGCATATATGGTCACATGAAGTAATTTTTTATGTGTCTAAATCATACAGTCAAGTTTTGTCACACATTATTAAGGGTACTGTTATTCTTTTTGCTAATTATTTAGGCCACATATGAATATTGGATGCGTGACAAATGAAAAGTAAGATTAATCATTATCACGATTACATATAAATAGTTACAAATATATGTCACACACTTGAACACGAGACCAAATCCATATATGGTCACCCCTAAACGTTTTTTTTTTTTTTTTTTATTTTTTTTTTTTTTTTTTTTTTGTTTTGGGGTCACACTTTATTTAAGTGTAGCCAAAATCCAATACAATAGTCACGTAAATTAATATTGTGTTTAAAGTTTAGTTTTGTGTTAGCTTGCCAAAAGCAATTGTATAGTCACATTTACTTCTAGCACGATCATGTGACTATAGCCGTTTAACAATCGCCACAACATATCACAAATGTGTGACTAAATTATGTTTATGGCCACATTTAAAAGTGATTATATGTGACCAATATGATTCCATAACAGTCACATCGCGAGTATTCATGTGCTATTATTTAAAGCAAAATGTGAGAATCGGTTTATCATTATATTTCATATTATTCACATTGAGTTTTTTGTGTGTCCTAAATTCATAAAGTCATATATGGCACATGAAGTGTTATGTTTATTTTCAAATTATAGACTCAAGTTTTGTCACACATTATTTAATTGTTCCAAAATCAATAATATATAAGTTTTCTCTAAAATTAACCACAAATTTAGTTCCCCCTCTAAAAAATTTCATCATATCCCGCCCTAAATTTCCCCCCCAAATCAAAATAACATTTCTGATATCTCCATTTTTCTATACCGAAACCTTTTCCCCTAAAAATTTTCAATCATATACCACCCTTTAGCATTCTTCAAAATTTTCAACAACATCAGATTAACATATATGTATATTTTTACACCTAAATTCTCCTCCAATAACAACCGCCCCTTCTCCATCACCACACCATAGTTTATGGGTCTGCCACCGTTTCACCAGCTACGTTGGCTGTCAATTTTTGCTAATGGTGAGTCATCCCTCGCCTCTTGATTTTCAATTTTTTTAGTATGTATGTTATTTTCTAAACAGTTATTGTAACTTGGTTATCTGTTTTCTAAACGAAGTTAGAGTTTTTCTATGTTTTGAAGTTTAAAGGGATATCGAAAATTCAGTTTGTAAGGGTTTTTTAATTTGAATTTAGGTTTTGGAACTCTCGTTCTGATTATAAATAATGGAATTAGGAATTTCACATGTGGTGCTCCATGGTATTTTGGATCTTGGAGATGGGAAACTAATTAAAGTATTTTTGCAGGCCATCATTTTGGAACTTCTCATGGTGATGGAAGGTAACTACTCATTCTGGTAG
The DNA here is from genome assembly GCA_026074375.1 of Tanacetum coccineum. Lineage (NCBI taxonomy): Eukaryota > Viridiplantae > Streptophyta > Magnoliopsida > Asterales > Asteraceae > Tanacetum > Tanacetum coccineum. The sequence goes on from BQNB010061907.1 coordinate 8,993, forward strand.
TTTGCGAGTTTTCATTATTGAAAATAGAAAATTTGACTTCTTGAGTTTTTGGTTTGTATTGAGTAAATTGTTGCCATTGTTGTTGATTTTTCACTCTATATATATGTATTTGCTAGACTACTTCTTCTCAATGTTTAGTTCATGTTCATCTCAAGTTATCATTTTTCAATTCTCAAAATGGTGATGATGGTAATGTGTTCTAGTCTTATTGATTTTATTTTCCATGTTTAGTCCACTCGTACATAATCAGAAACAAATGATAGGAATTGCATTTTGGATATGGTGTTCTGTACACATGCCTATTTACCTACTTTGTTATTGTTGTAAGCGTATTGCATACGCATATGAATCATATGAATTACAAATTACAAATCATAAATATTTACTTTAAGTTAACTGATACAAGTGTGTATAAATTCTTTTATGTATGATTACTTGATATTGTCCTAATTTCTGTTTCATGTATTTTAAGTTTAGGTTTCTCTGAGCATAAATGATTGTACTTATATGTATTTCATTATCTGTGTTTAGTTTGTGAAAGGTTAACCGACACTTGACAACTAGTATAATGAACCTGTTTGGTTTTTAAAGGCTTTCATTGATTTTAAGTTTTATTGTAATAAGTGTATTTGATGCTTAAATGAAACTTTTTATCTATAATGGTTGTTAATCTTTGGAGAAATTTACTATTTTCTTTTTGTTCTTACGTACATGAAGAAAATTAACTGATGCAGATAATTTGGCTAACCTTGAAAGCAATGGACTGAAACAAAAGACATCTAGAGCAAGCCTACTTGGTATGGAAGCATGAAAGATCAAAGGTAGTAAAACATGACAACAATTTGTCTAAGTACTTGACATGGAAGGCAACAACACCTTGCATCTTGTTGGATTGCTGAGTGATAGTGGTGTTCACTCACGTCTTGATCAGTTGCAGGTATATTATGATTAGCAATGTAAATGTTCGCAAAGTATTGATTTACTCTTCCTTGTTTGATCGTCATGTGTTTTACTCGGTTGTAGTTATTGCTTAATAGAGCTAGCGAGCGTGGTGCCAAGAAGATCCGTGTTTACGTGCTTACTGATGGTCGTGATGTTTTGGATGGTTCAAGTGTTGGTTTTCCTGAAAACTTGAAGCGGAACTTACAAGCCTACGCAGCAAGGGCATTGATGCACAGGTTGCTTCTGGTGAAGGACGTATATATGTTACCATGGATCGTTATGAGGTAATGTCTCATCATTGTAACTATGGTTATGTTTACTTTTGATCAACGAGTATTGTAGTTTAGGTGTACATATCCCGTGATTAACTTTGTAATGTTTGACGTTGATATTTGCAGGATGAATGCGAAGTTGTGAACGCGGATGAATCTCAGGTTCGTGGTGAAGCTCACACACAAGAAAGTTTTGTAATTATCAATGAAGGCGCTTAAGCCCTTCACGAATAACAGAGAGGTACGACCCATCTTCTTTCCTTCTATTGAGACCGAGAAAGTTTTGGTAATTATTCCAACATGATCACATAGTTGTTTAACAAATCTTCATAACAGTATTCTTTGTTTTACACGATTTAAGTTTGTTTGATCCGATTGCAGGTATATAACCTTTGTTTTTATGTTGCAGCTTTGGTTCTTAATGACAGAGGTATCTGCTGCATTGATGGGTTTGATAAAATGTCTGAAAATGCAAGGAACATGTTACAAGAGGTGCAACACGTATCCATCTATTATTTTTTACGTTTTCATAACTACTGCTTTCTTTTGCTCATTGATCACTTGATGCCATCACTTGAACTCACAAGTTTGATTGTTGAGATCATCTTGTTATAACCTGATGCTTTATATTTGTAACAATGATCACACAAAATACATATTTCTTCACTTTAAAGAGCATATGATCACACTTATTAACACTTTTGGCCACTTTATGCTTAATTGTATGTGACTAAATACCCAAAACAAACATGCTTTGTGTGACTAAATATTACAAAAGGCCACACAAACATCAAATTTATGTGGCCATTGGATGAACAATAGTCACACAAAATACACATTTCTTCACTTTAAACACCATATGGTCACACATATTAACACTTTTGGCCACTTTATGCTTAATTGTATGTGACTAAATATACAAAAAAACATGCTTTGTTTGGTTGTACAATGTTTACGGTCACTAAATTTGTACCTAATTAGTCACACAAAAACGTGGATATGGACACTAACTCGAAAACGTGACCGTAGGTGACCTACGGCCGCGCGACCTTTTGTCACACACAAGAGTTTTCGAATGTGTGACTATATGTATATCGTCACACATTTTTGGTGTGACCAAATCCACTTTTTGTACTAGTGTTATAAGGAACAGTAAATGAAGATCTATATTGAGTATACTTATAATTATAATGTGTGCCGTGTGTTATATTTGAAGCACGTTATTATGTTACTCTGGATTAGATTATTTTTTTATTAAAATATTATTACTGTAACAATAGTGTGATAAAACTGAATGAGTTTTAGTATATAGTATTAACGAGGTTTGTATCTCGTGCTTCGTCGTGGACCGCGGGGGACTAACTTTGCAACAGACAGATAACCTCATGTGCTATTTGCGTTAATTGTTTCTGAAATAGTTATTCAGGTTAGCGTTTCGTTGCACAGTTAGTCATTAAGGACTAACTGTGTAGCGAACCGATAACCTCAAGGACTATTTCCGTAAATTTAAAAAAATATATAGGGTTAATTGCCTAAAAATGTATTATACTTGCCACTTTTTGTCATTGTGTGTAGAGTACTATTTATTTTTCCATTGTGACACTAAACTTTTAAATTCGTGCTATTGTGTGTATTTCTGCATGTAAAATGACCATTTTACCCTTTGAAATTTGAAAAAAGTGAGTGTAAAATGGTCACAAAATACACACAATAACACGAATTCAAAAGTTTGGTGTCACAATGAAAAAAAATAGTACTCTACACACAATGACAAAAAGTGACAAGTATAATACATTTTTAAGCAATTAACCCAAATATATATTAAACTTCAACATTTTTTATAAAATCGTACGTATGTAAGAAGCATTGCAATATTGGGCTCGTTTTGTTCGCAATTCAAAAATCTTTTCAATGGCATATTTTTTACGAATGAATTGATAGCTATACGTTTCATATTTGTAAATAATCTTCACAAATGATAGGCGTTTTCAATCCTATTTTCGGATCTTGGCTATTCTGTTGTTAAATAACGATGGCAATTGGCACAGGTCACCGATCTAATAATTATTCAGAAAGCAAAAGGAACGATCATCTCGATAATAATCGTCGTCAAGAGCAACGTAACAAAGGTATTCCCAACAAATCCCATCCTAATTTTCGTGAGGAACATAAGTCGTTTTCATCAATCTTTGTTTCTAATATCCCATGGAATGCGTCGGTCCAAGATCTTTGGGATATTTGTAACAAATGGGGTGTGGTGATCGATGTTTACATAGCTGCAAAGAGATCCAAATCGGGTCATCGATTTGGTTTTGTACGTTTTATAAACGTTAATGATATCAATCAGTTAGTTTCCAATCTAAGAACGGCATGGATGGGTGGTTTTCATTTATTTGCCGATGTGGCGAAGTATGGTCGAACTTATAATAGACCTGTGGAACGTTCTGGGGACGGCAAACCCAGTGTAGGTTCGAACTCTCAATCTGTTAGTATCAACGAAAATGTTTTTCAGTCTTTTAACTCGTATGCTAAAGCGGTCCTGGGCAACAAATCAGTGGACATGTCGGGCAAATACGGTACAAGTAATGCTGGAGCAGAATCTGTGGGGGTGTCGGATTGTAACAAGGTATATAAGGAAGCGGGTAATGAAGCGGTGATGTCTATCTCGGTAGACGATTGTATTGATTTGGATGGTATGGAGCGTAGTATTCTTGCTAAAGTTAAAGATTTAAGTGTCATTTCAGAGCTTCTAAAACATATGTCTTCTGAGGGATTCGATGATGTTGGTCTTAGATATGTTGGGGGACGTTGGGTTTGGTTGGAATTCGACTCTATGGATCAAGTGGAAAGCGTCAAGACTTCAAAGGCGTTAAAAGAGATATTTTTGGAGTTCAAAGATGTTTCTCACGATTTTATTCCAGATGAAAGATGTGTTTGGATAGACCTGGTGGGTCTGCCATTGGCATCATGGGCTCCAGAGGTTTATAAGAAGTTGGGTGGTCGGTGGGGAAGCAGCGTGTTTACGGATATGGTAAGTGATGGACCAATGTCTCATGGGAAGGTTTGTGTCCTTACAGAGTCTTTACATCGTGTGATAGAGTCCTTTATAGTTTCATATCGTAATCGGACTTATCGTATTATCGCTACTGAGTTTGCATATTGGGCGCCCAATATTGAATCGATGGAGGTCAATTCCGAGTCTAATCCTCTGGAAAGGAAGGATGCAGAGGGTCCTAGTTTGGATGAAAGTTTGGAAAATGAGGAGCATTTGGATGTCGATAGTTGTGATTCAGATTCCCCTAAGAATGTTAACAATGATTCGGTGTCGCCTTCTAGTCGGGTTTTGCGAGAGGAGGATGTTCGTGGGGTGGAAAGTGATCTTGTGGACTCCTTTGAAGAAGGCGAGATTCGTGATGATTCGGTCTTGTATAATGATGGGTGTATTAAGGATTGCATGGAAAAGAATTTGGAAGATGATGCTGGTGAGATTCTTGGAGTTCATTCTCAGGGTGATTGTGGTAATGTTACCACTGATGACAATGAGGATGTTACGCCAGTTATTGCTCCTGAAAAAGACTCCATCATTGCGCCTCCATCTACACCCCCGGGTAATGATTTAAATATTGCTGTTGAGTCTGGTTCTTCGTGGATTGATTATATTGGTCCTCTAACTAGTGACGAGATAGATTCTGATAAACGATGGAGCTATAGAGACCCCAATGGAAATATACACGGGTTGTTCTCTCTCGCGCAACTACGTTCGTGGAAAGATTATTTTCCTAGCGATCTTCAGATTTGGAGTTATTATGGCAACGTTAAAGAAGCTATTCTTCTTCATAATGCCTTATCGAGACAAACAAAGGATGCTGGTTAGATCGCTTTTTGGTATGATGCCTCGGGTGTTCGGTTTCGTTCATGGGAGTTAATTCAGTTGGCGCCATGGTGGGATCTTTCTTATTCTAATAGCCTTTGGTTGTTTTGCGAGTTCGTTTCGTTAGAGTTTTTCTGTTCCTTTTCGTTCTTTGTTTGTTGGATCGTTTTTGCGTGTATTTCGTCTGCTAGTTTCTTTCTAGCCCTTTTTTAATAAAATTCCATTTGCCGTTCAAAAAAAAAATAACAATCTCACATTTTTTTTGCTTGTGATTTAAGTTTTTAAGATATTATTAAGTAGTGATGTACATTTTCTTTACTATTTTATGTGCATATGTGAATTCTAATGTACAAGGGGTCCCGGCGACGTGTATTTTGTAATTAAAAAATTTATCAAACAATATTTTTTTATTATATGTTATTCGTGATAAAGACTTTACGCATGACGAGAATTTTAGGAAATAATTTTATCACACACTATTTCATATTAAAATGTCAAGTATTTTTTTTCAGTTACGTCTGAAAAAATCACATGTGATTTGTGATACGTAACTGGAAAAAAAAATTCAAAAAAAAAGTTTGTCGAAAATATATCGAAGTGACCGTCTACTGAAAGATAAAAAATACTCACCGTGGTGGTGTATTTTTTGTCGCTTAACGATTTACAGTTTACAAGATATTATATTTTCAAAAAAAAGGTGGAAAGTGGGTTTTTTTATTTTGATGAAAAAATGAGTGACTATGATTGATTTATTAGGGTTTTAGATAATTTTAGGTCTACATTGATCTCAACTGCTAAGATTATGTAAGTGTAACGATTTATACACTTTGATTGCACACACTCGATACGACATATTCATATTTTTACAAAAGTTTACCTTTTTATTGTCTTATTTACTTAAAAATAGCAAAAAAACTCTTTAAAAATTCGTCCTTTTACAAAATAAAAAAAATCAAAAAACATGTTGTCTTTTTGTAAACGAAAATTCAGAATTTTTAGAATTGTTTTTGTATTTTTAAAAAATCAAAAAACTATTTCTGTCTTTTATCTTTATTAAAATTGTTTTGTTTTTTATTTATAAAAAATATAAAAAACATAAAAATTATAACTTTACATTTTATGGTAGATCTTTAATAGTGTCTTTAGTTTTAGAAAAATTTCTATAATCTTTCAAGTTTATTTAATATTTTTTTATGCATCTTTAAATGATTTTTAATGAGAAAATATTGAAAAACATTTTCGTATCAGTTAATTTTTTTTAATTAGTTTTTAGTATTATAAAGTTCATGTGTCAATTTTATATTTTATTTAATTCGTTTAGTATTTTTTTAATTTTTATACAAGTTTTAGTGGTTAAAGTTTATATTTTTCTTGTTTTTAATACTTTTATACATAGACGAAAAATGTGCAAAAAGGAAAACCTTAAGGACGATAACTGCAATAAAATTTTATAGGTGACGAGCGAAAAGACTAAAATGCTCTCACGTTTTTTGTACACGAGAGTTGTTAACGACGACTAGTTGACGAAACGACCAAACCTGCAAGAATGGACAACCACATGGACGCTTGTTGTACTTACATTGAAATCGGGACGAAATGTACTATTGCGTGTAAACCACAAACACCTGAAATTTACTTTTTATATAAGTTGGATGATTGAGTTTATTTTTCATAAAGTTGTTTGACTAATTAATTGGTGTTGAAGCTTATTATCGTAAATTAGCTATAAATATATAAAATTAAATTCATATATATTTCAAATTTTTACGTGCTAATCTTTTTTATATTTAACGGCATTTTGGTAATTTGACTAAGTATAAGCTTCTTTCAACTAGCTTGATTTATATAGACTTGTAACTTGTAAAAGTCGTTATGACATGTATGATAAACGTGACTTATTTTATAAACCTAATCACCGAAAAAATCTGATAATATACTCTTTTTACCCATTCAGACCATTTTTCTTCACTTTATCAAAACGTCACACGGTGCATAAAACTGTGCACACCGGTGCATAAGCTCTTGTTCTCATCGGCGCTTGATTGTGCATTCAAGGCGCATAAGCTTTATGCATCACGACTCCATTTTTTATGCATCACGGCACATAAGTTTTATGCACAATCATTTAATACAAATAATGTCTAAAAATGTTATATATATTTTTCGACCTCTCTACGTTTTGAAGATGACAAAATGTAAAAACGTTCTACGATAAAAATAAACGTATACACATTATTAGTCGTAAATTTCCATTTCAACGTAAATCACTTAAGGTATGTACAAACAAATCATTAAAATTGTTTAGTGATCAAAGATATACCTTCTTGTCTTAAACTTTACATTTTTATAAATGTAACAAAACCTTTTTTACATAAATTAATTATACAAAATATTTTTGTAATTAAAAAAAATGTTTTATTTAATAATATATATTCAAATCTGGTTTCCCCCTAAAAGGTTGCCAACTCCACCAGAAAAATATTTTCTCACTAAAAGATAAAAAAGGAGTGTCCTACTAGGAACGGCCACTAGATAGGTAGAACGGCCCCCAAATATATCTGGGACCGTCACATAATTAAGGGGTCATATACAGTAGAGACGATACTCTCTCTTGCCTATTAATACTAGACTATTCTCAGCTATTTTCTAACCTTTGCGCACAGTTTTTCTGTTCTACGTCTCTCTAAATCTTTGATCACTAACTTAGTTAATCTTGTTTAACAAGTGATCCATTATTTCTTCCCTCAAGTGCAAGAGAAGAACACTCGTATTCGTCAAGAAACGAAGTGTTGTAGATTAGTGTTTTTCTCCAATCTTCTTCTAGATTCGATCTCTTTATTTACATTCTTGTGTAGTTGTGTATATCCGGATAGTGTATAAATCCGGAAGTGTTGCTTGTGTATCGGTTAGTATTTTAGGCCTTAAAATACATTTGTGAAGTGGTAGATTGGTTCTAGCTAAGATTAGGACTCGGCATTTAGCTTAGTGTCAGAAATTGGTATAAACAACGTGTAACGGTTTTCTCCGCCTGAAGGGAGCTTGTTGACATAGTGAAATATCGAGTCGGATACTCGGGGAGTGGAGTAGGGCGAACAAGAGCTTCGTAGTCGAACCACTGTAATTCTCGGTGTTGTGGTTTGATTGTTCTATCTCTTACTTTGTCTTTTATATTTCGTAGATATTGTTTATATCGTGTTTGTATTGTTTATAATTAAATATATTGTTCATACATATTGTTGGTTGATCTCACATAAACTAGAATCTAGGATTAATATAAGCAAACTTTTTAAAATGCCATTTAACGGGAAAACTATTCAACCTCCCTTCTAGTTTTTACACAATCTTTTAAGCTTTGGTGTTTTTTCGTTTTGTGTACAAAAGTTTTAAAACATTGGTTGTTGCTAAACATTATTCGACATTCACATAATTATACAAAGGTTATTCAGTTGGTTTAAAGTGTGTTAGTGAAAACTCTTTAGAATTTATTGACCCAAGCGAATTCACTTTGTGAATTACGCGAAAATGGTTATCAAATCACTTCATCTTCAACTAACACATTATCACCATATATTACTTCTTCATTTATTCTTTATTTACATATCCAATTAATCTACCGTCTTCATCCACTTTTTTAAATCTCATAACATTTAAAGAGGTGCATCACGGCGCATAACGGGAGTGCATTAGAGTGCATCATGGCACATAGAAGTGATGCATCAAGGCGCATAATGAATGCATCACGATGCATAAGATGTAAAAGTAGTGCATCACGGCGCATAAGGAGTGCATCATGGTGCATAAGTAGTGTATCACGACGCATAAGGTGTAGATGTAAATAAATCGGTGCATAGCATAAAGCGCATACAATATCATAATACGCATGTATTAATAGTCGTAGGATATGACAAATGTCACGCATCCAACCATTATTTTCAAAAACTTCATTTTGATAAAATATATTTACGCCATTCATTTTTGTATTTTAGTATCAAGATGGTTCTTATTTTCGAAAACTTCATTTTGATAAAAAAAAATATTTGCGCTGTTTATTTTCGTAGTTTGGAAATTTTCTCTCTATTTTATAAGCTAGTTTATTTAAAACTTCATTGCTGTGCACCATACTGCCACAATTGTTAATAATTAAATATCTAAAATGTGTTATGAATAAATATAGAATGAATGTCCATATCTTTTAATATTGGTAGTTATCTTATTAGAATTCTATCTTGTGGAATACTTGTATCTATATTAATAATACAATTCTTCATTCTCTTTATCTTCTTGTTTATTGTTCTTTACTTTATTGTTTTGCAACACGTTATCAGCACGAGGCTCTTGAAAAAAAAGCATCGACAACAAGGAAGAAGCAAATTGATTTGATACTCATGCGGTTCGGTAATTGGCATCCATACTTACTTTTCTTTCCAGTAAGTAAACCTTAAGCCTTAAAATAAATAGTACATTAGTATATATGCATTCATATATTACATACTAGACATCTAGATCTTAATTTTCTTCTAATATTATCATCACCGTCGGTGGAACTGTGGAACACATAATTAAATGTTTCAAAATAAAACAATTTCTTTTATTAAAATTTGTATATCTAATCGGAATCAACAATAAGATTATCGGTTTATTGTTTAAGATTTATATTAAGAGTAGATTTTGTGAAACCTAAGATGCACTTCTATTAAATCAAAAGATATGTTATGTTTTTCTCTATGTAATTACGAATCTACTTTTTGTTTAAAAAGATAAAAAAATATACACCGAATCACATATGTTTGCAATCGTTTGAACAATAGAGAAGGTATATTCATTACGTTTTTGCTAGACGATATTAAAGCACATATTTAATTTACTTATTTGTTACAATTATATCTATAGTTTAATCTATGATGCAAATCTTTATCGAATTCATCTCTTTTGGCATTAAGTTCACTTTTGTAATACTATGTAACTAATTGTGTACATTATTTAGAGTTTTATTCTCTATGTTACGATGGTTTTAGTTTCATATGTGTTCGTCATGATTTCTGGGTTAATAAATTAGGTTAGCATCGATTGAGTTGACTCATAATTTTTGGTGTTCAAAGTGTTTGCCAAGTAAATAGAAACCTAAAACCTTTAAGGATTTATTATAAAATATTGTTTCGCGAGTATTGGTTGATCTCATACGATGATACCTTATATTACGATGTAGAAATATTTGAGTAAAAAAAATGTAATATTATGAGACTAGCATACTAGTTAATATGATTGAATGAAATCTTGATTAATTCGAAGTTGTAGCATACGCTAACGATGGTTTAGTGTTGAATTCGTATAATACTATAGATTTTAAAGTTGGTGTTGTTGTTATGGTCTTGTCAAACAAATTTTCGAATTCTAATTATTTACAAGAATTTCATCAAAATTTTATCTATCTTTTAAAATCGAACGCCCTATAAAACTTATAGTCATAAGTGATATTAATTGTAAGATAGATCTATAAATTTAGTGATACTATCATGGCTTGATATGATACTTATGAAAGTGCGATTTAATATTTCCTTGTCAAGAAAGATAAAATAGTTTTATGTGTTTGATCCCTTTAACAAAGGAAGAATGTGAATTTATGATAACTTCATGATCATTTATCTGCAAACTATGAAAAATATCCTTGAAGCGATTTTTAGTGTGTTGGACTAAAGCCTTGGTTTGCACTCTTAACATGTTATCTAAGCTCCAAGATTTTATATGAGTTTGACACTTAATCTTTATAGTATAATAATTAGTTGCCTATATCGAAAATCCAATAGTATGAATTTTGTTTTTATATGCCAATAAACTTTAATATTAGATCATGTAAAATGTGATTTAGTGGTTTTGACACAACTACAAGAGTTACGTCTATGCTACATAATTTACAAGGGCATTTCTCTTATGCATAACTTGGAAACATCTAAAGCATACAAAGATACAAAAGAAAATTTATGAGCCTCCTTAAAGCTTGACACAGATTATCTGTTAGGATACTTGTAAAAGTGGATATACGGAAATTGTGTGCTATGTGTTTTGGACTATTATTTGTAAAATAACGGGCTTTTCACAAAGTATCATTTGGCCCGTCCTCTAATGGATAACACTACACCTAATTTGAGAATCATCTTTTGTGTAACTGTCAAAGTTTATTGACAAGCCCTCCCAGGAAAAGCTGTATGACAAAATATAAAGTAAATGTTGAATTTTATTGCTAAGACTCTTAAGGAGAATGGAGATATCATGTATAAGAATAAGATTTCTTGGTTATGTTAACTAGTGTTTCTAAGTTACAAGACTTTGTTACCTGCTTGATGGTGTATATGTACGCGACGAGATTATCCTTATGCGTGTAAGAGTAATTGATACCATACTTCTTATGTGATGTTTACCATATAGTTTTGTGTAACACCCCCAAAATGGGTCGCAACGGAATATGATACTCCGGGGGTATTACTTCATAGATCAATAGCATAAGATATGAGAACGACCTCTATAAGAGTCGTTTAAAAACTGATACATTGGATTTCATAAATGGTTCGTTACAAAGCTCATAGGCTTAACTTGTTTAACTTGATAATGTAAAGATTTCACAACATGACAATGTCCCAAAATGTAATGCACGTAAATCTTTATAATGATATGACTTCAAAAGACGACCACCTAATGTATCCTTGACTTGCACCTTATTGACCTGAGAAAACATGTTTAAACTGTCAACAATAATGTTGGTGAATTCATAGGTTTATAAGTTTAATGAAGCGGATAGCAAGATTTCCCTGTAATAAAGTAACGAATACAATATCACAAAAATGTATTACGATATGCACTAAGCTCATGACACTGAAGCTAAACAATGTATGTATATCAAATACATATAAATGATGGTGCCCAATGTAGATGTTCAACCCGTAACATCTATGAGTCCGAAATGGTATACGTTCGTCGTTCCCGGCCAACCGGTAAACTAGCAAGCGCTACTTGCCCGAACGGGGATGTTAATTCCCAAATAGATCTATTCATAACATTCGCACTCACATAATGCAATTATCAATTACATATATGCAATTAACAGTTCATGATGATAGACATAGTGGGTTACAGCTACTTAGGCAAACTCGTAATATTTAAATTAAAATTTACTTGCATCCGTTTTGTAAAACAAACATGATCTCATCCCTGAGATTTGATAAATGATTAAAAAGAGTAAGATGGGGACTATAAACTCACATCAAGTAATGATAATGGAATAGCAAGGTAGTGGCACGGAAAACGATGCAAAAGACTTTATCCGCAACCTATAAAAAATAATAGACTAAATACTTGTAATCTCGTCCCTAGTGTGTGCTTGAGTTCCTTTTAAAATAATGATGTTTGAAAACGAATTCTCGTGTTAAAATGGTCAACTTTATTGAGTCAACGTGGTCAAAATATAAGTATGCAATTTACGACTTCGGAAATTTAGGAAACTAGGTCACATACACTCTAAAATATTAGTTTAGGTCAGCCATTAATTTGGTCTCTAAGTGCACCAAATAATTAGACGAAACAGTGACGTTTAACAAATCAAATAAGTGAAATTTTACAAAGTGTTAATATTGGACGACTTGGAGTTTTACAATGAATTTATGGATTCGTTATTTAACGGTAATGAAAACTAAAAACATATTTGACATCTCGGACAGGTCGTCTTCAAGTTTCGTTAAATAAGTCTTGTCCAAAAAGGTCGTTTAGTTGGGTAAAAACGGGGCTAAACATATGCATATCACTAGGGCAGTTTTTCCAGACTTAGAAAAATAATAGGGTCTTATTATCAACATGTGCTGACTGCGAGGTCAGCAGTTTGGTCTCAATTTGTGACTTCGTTACTCAACGTTAGGACGAAACAAAAACACCTTAGTAAACTAGGCCAGTTGGACTACATTTCACCTTTTATATGTTTCGTGTGTCGGGTCATTAACAGGGTCGAAAGGTAGGTGTGCACGTTGAGTAGACTCGACCAATTGCACATCAGGCGTTTGACATAATGCCCACCCATGTGACGAACAACCACATTCTTATGCAATTTGCGAACTGGTTACTAAACGCCCAAGGCTAGTTTTTATTCCTACTTAAAGGTGGTACATCAAGCTTCAAATAAAATTCTTTAGTTCGTTTTAACATTAGATAAATGTGTCGCAAATCCCTGAGTAAAACTGTCTCGATGGCTGCCCTTATAACAGTGGGAAAAGTGACTGTTTTTACGCCAATCTTTGAGACCTTCTAACTTCTTCGTCTCTTGACGAAAGTTAGTGATTCCAGGGGCAAAATAATTTTTATATGTCCTATTTATGAAATAATTAAAGTGTCGATTTTTTGACCATTCCTAGAGGCCGAATAATGTACCCAAAACTACCCATGAATCTGCGATTTGTACTAGTTATACCAGACGTGTTTCTTTTCTTTTTATTCCATAACGTGTTCAAGCCATAAAATGGTTGGTCTTCTACACCTATATCTTTAGCATAAACATGGCTTAAGTTTTATTAGCCACCTACATGATTTATGGGGTTTTACTCGATTATTTGATGCACATCAGAAAGTGAGCAAAAGTAGCTTTGTTTTTAAATATTTTCAAGCACAACACTATAAACATATAAATTCCATATACTAGATGAATAATAAGGAATGCTCACAAAAACTCAAGGACGAACGCGCCCAAGAATGATGATGAAAGCTCGACCCTTTTTTTTACTCCTTGCGTATACAAAACCGAATACCCAAACCAATGATTTTTCACTACCGTTTGCACTCCTATGATCACGAACCCACCCCTTCTTTCTGCCTTAATGAGGACGTCCAACAAAGAAACGAAACACTAACGAAACTAGTTAGGGTTTCGTTGGAGATATTAGGGTTTTTAGGGTTTATGGAGATCTGTACTAAAAGGTGTAAGGATTTTCGTGTGTGTGTATCGGAAAACAGAGTAGGGAGCAAGGAAAATTAAAGTGATAAGGATTCTTGATTACTAGATTGTGTTGTTTGTGTTTCAAAGAAGTATGCATGGTCCTTTATGATAAATTAAAAGGAGGCATAGTGATTACATAGAAGTCACATCGAATGTTATTCAAATGGGGTAAGGGATTTTTAGGGGGCTCATATGGTCAAAGTACAGTATAATAAAAAAAAAAAAAAAATAAAAAAACAAAAAAAAAAAAAAAAAAAAAAAAATGATGGGTATTTATGTTATGCGTGGAAGCAAAACCAAGAGGGAGCAGCTAGATTTATCGCGAGAGTTTGTGGGTTTTTGAGAAAGGGATAATGGACTTTATACATTGGGTAATAGAGTTGTATTATGAGATGGGATCTTTACATATCTTATCTAAATTTTACAAGTGCAGGTTTTTGTGAGTTAGTATACACAAAAATTAGGTCTAGTTTTTATAAGAGTGCCTTTTTAGTTCTTGTATTAGGCTTTAAGGTTTAATGGTTTAAGTACTCTTTTATCTAGTTGCATAATATGGTTTGAAGAGCTTGAAACAAGAGTTTACACTATTGTTTTGCTAGTTGGTAGGGTTTTTATTTGCTTCTTGAATTACCTAAGTTATTTTCTTATTATGTGTACCCTTTTTCACAAGTGAAGAAACCTACAACATGCTCGTTTACCCTTTAAGTTAAACGTTAGATGGTGGCATAAAGGGTAGGGATGATATTAACTTGATTCTTGGTTAGCTAAGTCGCGAAACACGTTAACTAAAGCCTTTAGTTTAAATGTAGCCTTATTCGTGTTATTAAAAGCCTTGGTTAAGTTTTACTTCCTAGGTTTTAACTAAACTATTAAAATTTAAACACATAACGATTCTATAATTGGCAAGAAAATGGAATGATTGAAATCGTAATATGACCTAGAAACACAAGGTGTTATAGTCTCCCCCCCCCCATTGAATGAGCCTTGTCCTCAAGGCTTAAGACGCGGCACTTGACGACGGTGCGGTCTTGGTGAAAAGATGTGGGTATTTCTGCTTGAATTGATCCTCACGTTCCCAGGTAAACTCAGGACCTCGTTTAGAGTTCCATCTCACCTTAATGATGGGAATGCGACTTCTCTTCAATTGTTTGATTTCACGATCCATAACTTCTATTGGCTCTTCCACAAAGTGGAGCTTGTCATCAACACATAGTCCTTCCAAAGGAATCACAAGTGATTCATCGGACAGACACTTCTTCAGATTTGACACATGAAACGTGTTATGAACTCGGCTTAATTGTTGTGGTAGCTCAAGTTTATAGGCAACAGTTCTGACTCTCTCGATCACCTTGAATGGGCCGACATACCTATGGTTTAACTTCCCCTGTTTGCCAAAACACACACTCTTTTCCAAGGTGAAACTTTTAACATGACCTTGTCACCAACTTGAAATACCATTGGTTTACGTCTAATGTTTGCATAGCTCTTCTGTCGGTCACGAGCGGCTTGGATTCTGCTTTTGATTTGGACGATCTTCTCGGTGGTTTCATGAATTATTGTCGGACCAGTAAGCTGAGCATCTCCGACTTCTGCCCAACATACGGGTGATCGACACTTTCGCCCATACAGTGCCTCGAATGGAACAGCCTTTATACTAGTATGTTAACTGTTGTTGTAAGAGAATTCCACTAACGTCAAGTGTCTATCCCAATTCTTTTCAAAGTCTAACACGCAAGCGCGTAACATGTCTTACAAAGTTTGGATAGTTCTTTCACTTTGACCATCAGTTTCGGGATGATAGGTTGTACTTATGTCCAATCGGGTTCCTAAAGCCTTATGGAGTGCTTTCCAGAATAGTAATGTAAATCTACCATCACGATCGGAGATAATAGAAATAGGCACACCATGTCGGGTGACTGCTTCCTTCATGTAAAGCTTCATTAACTTCTCCATGGGATCATTTTCCCTCATTGGTAGGAAGTGAGCAGATTTTGTAAGACGGTCAACGATCACCCAAATGGTGTCATAACCATTTTCCGTCTTAGGGAGTTTAGTTTTTTAAAAAAATTTTTTTTAAAATATTTTAAAAAAATTTTAAAAAAAAAATTTATAAAAAATAAAAAAAAAATAAACCAAAAAAACTGTCGAAAACTAATGGTGATTTTTCCCACTTCCATTCCGGAATCTTTTCGACTAGCAACCCAGAAGGTGTTTGGTGGCTCTGCCTTGACTTTTAGCACAAGTTTGACATTGATAACATAAGTTGGCCAATATCCGCTTTATGTTTAGGCCACAATACAACTTGCTTCAAGTCCTGATTTCTTATTGTTGAACGCGATGAATGGAATATTTTGACTTATGGGACTCATGCATGATTAGAATCCTTAAGTCACCAAAGCACGGTACCTAACTCCTGTTGTTCAAACATAGAGTTCCGTCAGCACGGGGTTCCAACTTTTCCTTTGGGAGGTCTTTTCTAAGCATGCCTCCAACGTCTTCAGCACTGAGGTTTTCTGGATTCAATGCTTCGGTTTTTTGGGCTCTCTAGATTTTTCATTGGGGAAGGTTCAAGCCATTGTCATAACTAAGGCTCGAAATACTTAAGGCTTAGACGTTTTTCCTGCTCCAAAGGCATTCAGCAACGACGTTTGCTTTCCCCGGGTGATAACGAATGTCACAATCGTAATCACTAAGCAACTCTAACCAACGCCGTTGCCTCATGTTCAACTCTTTTTGATCAAGGATGTGTTGTAAACTCTTGTAGTCGGTAAATACGGTGCACCTTGTTCTGTATAAGTAATGTCTCCACATTTTAAGAGCAAACACCACAGCTTCAAGTTCCAGATCATGAGTTGTGTAGTTTTTCTCGTGGATCTTCAGGTCGAGAAGCATAGGCTATAACTTTCTCGTTTTGCATAAGCACGGCACCCAGACCCTTATGCGAAGCATCGCAATAAACAATGAAGTTTTCTGATCCTTTAGGCAAGGCCAGAATGGGTGCGCTACACAGCTTTTGTTTAATCAATTGAAATGCTGCTTCCTCCTTCTCTCCCCAATCAAACTTTACATTCTTCTGAGTCAGCTTAGTCATTAACTTCGCTATCTTGGAGAAGCCTTCAATGAATCTTCTGTAATAACCGACGAGTTTGGCGGATCTCTGTTGGACTCTTAGGAGACGCCCAATCTTTAATCGACTCGATCTTTACTGGGTCTACGTGAATGCCTTTGCTATCAATCACATGTCCGAGAAATTGTACTTTTAGAATCTAAAATTCAACCTTAGAAAATTTTGCGTACAACTCCTCTTTCTTAAGCAACTCCAAAATTAATTTGAGATGCTCTTCATGCTCTTATTTGTTCTTTGAATAAATTAGTATATCGTCGATAAAGACAATCACAAACTTATCCAAATAAGGTTTGCACACTTGGTTTTTAGGTCCATAAATAACGTTGGTGCGTTTCAAACCAAAAGGCATACTTGAAATTCATAATGCCCATAACGGGTCCTAAAAGCGTTTAGGGAATGTCTTCTGCGAACTCTCACTGATGGTAAACTGGTAGTAAGGTCAATTTTCGAGATAGACACCTCGGAACCCTTGAAGTTGATCGAAACAAGTCATCAATTTCGGAAGTGGTTTAACGGTTCTTCACGTTAACCTTGTCTAGTTCACGATAATTGATGCACCTGCGGAAACGATCCATCTTTTATTCTGAAGAACAAGACCGGAGCTTTTTTCCCCCAGGGTGAAGAGCTAGGCCTTATAATTCCTTTGTCGGATAGTGCTTGAAGTTGTTCTGCCAGGTCCTTCATTTCGGATGGTGTTAACCGATATGGCGCCGTGCTTACAGGTGCAACACATGGTACCAATTCAATTTGGGATACTTACCTTCGTAGGCTGTGGAATACCTGGTAAGTCTTCAGGAAAAACATCAGGAAAGTCTCTAACAATCAGCACGTCCTCAAGTCGTTTCTCCTCCTACTTGTCTTTGGCTTCCTTCGTGGTAATGTGTACCAAAAATACATCGCATCCATTTGACAAATACTCTTGTGCTTTAGTGCACGAAATAATATTTAGGCGGGATTCTTCTCTTTGGTTGTTTCCATTGCCTTGAAAAATTAACATCTCTCTTCCGAAAGGAAACATACATTTTCTCGTTCACAGATGATCACTCCATGATACTTTGTTAACCAGTCCATCCCAATAATGACGTCAAAACTACCGAGTGGGACCGGCATCAAGTCGATGTTGAAAGGATGGTTTATAAAGTTTAGAGTGCAACCATGAATTATGGCGTTAACTCCTATGATTTTCCCATCGGCTAATTCTACGTCATAATGACTTTCTAACGTAATAGGGGTAATGTTAATCAAGGCACTAAAGGTATTAGAATATAAAGCTCCACCGTACAGTATCAAACAAAACTGTAGCATAACGGTTGTTGAGTGAGCAAACGTACTCGTGTGACGTAGAGTCCGGGCTAGCATCTCTTCCTCCCAAAGCATAAGCTCTTCCTTGAGCTGTGCCATTCCTGTTGTTATTCCCATGGTTCTTCAGTTTTGGTCAATTCTTCTTGATGTGGTCGGTGTTACCACATTCATAGCATTCTCCTGCCTTTTGATTCTTGTTGTTGTTGTTGTTGTTATTATTATTGTTGTTGTTGGTATTGACCCGACAGTCATTGGTAGCATGACCATAACTCTTGCAGTTTCCACATTTGGGTGCACATTGCCCGGTGTGGTGGTAATTGCACTTGGTGCACAGAGGTAGGAGTTCCGTTTAAGCATCTTTTCCACAGGGCAGAGTGTTTATGCTCTTTAGCTACATTTTGCTTCTCGTGGGGTTGTTGATATTTCCTTGATGAATATATAAGCCTTCCTTTTGTTGTCATTCTGTCTTTCCGCATAAGTGCGTAGTTTTTGATCCATCAAGTCGTTGGCCAACTCGATAGCAAAATCAAGAGTCTTGGGTCTTGCAGACATGACATTTCCATGAATGTTATCGGGAAGTCCACCGATATACTTGTCAATCTTTGCGGTTTCATCAGCAAGAAATTTGGTGCACATCAAGGCTAGTTCCTGGAAACGCTGAGTGTAAGCTGCAACATCGTTTCCCCTGACCTTAAGATTCCACAGTTCAATTTTAAGTTTCTTGATTTCACCATTTAGACAATATTTGTCCGTCAATTTCTTCTTGAAAGTCCCCCAAGTCATAGCATAGGCAGCATCATGACCTAAGGTTCTCACATGACCATTCCTCCAGGTTAGTGCAGCACCTAGCAGAGTGTAGGTAGCAAACTTCACTTGATTTTCAACGGCACAACAGCTAATGTGGAATATTGATTCCATCTTTTCGAGCCATTGGGACAAGCCAACAACGCCTTCGGTTCCCTAGAAGTTCAAGGGTTGGCATTTCATGAAGTCGGGGTAGGAACAGACACGTGCAGGTTGCACAGGCCTTCTGATTCCTCCTCATGAACTTTGGCTTTCGTCATCCTGAGTAGAATTTCTTTGGATTGCCCGATCGATCATAGCTTGAATGGATTATGGAGTCATGGCGTCGTTTTCTCCTTGTCGTGTTACAGGCATGATTCTAATAATCACAAGAATACAATGTACGTAAGATATAATCACAATGTTGATACAAATAGATATGATAATAATAACTACACCACAACATAATGGAGAATGAATAAATAACACATGATGTCAATCATAACATAAAACATCAACATTTCATAACATAATGTCGAATCATACATGATTTGTTTGGATACAAAATGACCACAAATGATCTTAGTACAGAAAATAACAATACGTCCTAGAGTCTATTAGCTGGGAGTTACCCATAAAGCTTAATAGACTATACAAGATAGCTAGAAATGAAAAGTACAACTAACAACTACTACTGGCGTCCTCCACCGTATCAATCCGAGCTCTAGCCTCTAGCACCTGGGTACACATGATTTGTCTGACTGCATCATCCTCGGCTCTCTGGCGCTGCCACTTCATACGACTCATGTGAGTCTCCGGTGTCTTAAGTCGCGCCAATAATACCATGTTCTGAGCCTCGGAACTAAGGTAAGCCTGGCATACCTCATGCAACTTTGTCTTGTAAGCAGTCCTTTGACCTCTCACTACATCAGTCTCAAGTCTAATGTCTATGCGGTCAGTCTGAGCGTCAAGAAGCTGTGTATAGAAATCCTCACTCTCCTTCTTGCGAACCTGTGCATGGTAGCTGACCCTTAAGTTAACTTCCTTAATGGAAGTCATCATCCTATGCTCAGAAGCCTGTAAAGCTCTAACATAACCAACATCCTTTGCTCTGTCAGCAGCTCTAGCAATAGTCCAGGCATCATGACCAAGACTACGAATCAAACCCTGTCCTGCCTCAACAGCATCGACAAAATCATACTGACCTCTAGGTGCTCTAGCAGCAGCAGCAGCAGAACTCTCTGCTACATCACACCCAGGTGGGGGGGCAGTAAGTACAAATCTCCTCCGAGGTGGCATGTCCTCCTCGGGGATGTCATCTTTCATACGGATCATGGCTGCCCTATGACCCAATGGTGCCTGATCATAGACAGGGCTGGTGGGTGGCATAGGTGCGGCAGCATGCTCAGCAATGCATGCCTCCATGGATGTTGACATGGGTGGCTCAAGTCTGATAGTCTTCCGTGCCCTACGAAGTCATGTCTAAGAAAATGGGACCCTAGTTTGAGGTGATCTAGGTGTAGGTGCAGACTCATCAGTCTCAAATGTTGTTGTATCCCCAACTAAGGGAACAGGGTCAACAACATGTACCACAGAAGAATCAGTCAGAGCTAGGTGCTCCTCCCCTCCTCCTCGTCCTCAGTAGGCTCCTCATCCTCATCATCTGTATCATCATCATCATCGTCATCCTCGGGCTCATGCTCCTCACTAGGATCCTCCTCGGGATCCTCATCGTCATCCTCCATGCCATCCTCGGGCTCATCTGGATAATCAATAGAATCCTCATCAGTATCCTCCTCCATCGAATCTGAGTCAGCAATGTATCCAAGTGACTCAGCAGTCGGTGAAGCATCATCAGCATAAGGCTGATCCTCGACCTGAATGTCATCATCTGATGGTGCATGGTACTCTGGGTGCTCTGGCTCTGGAACATATACTGGTACATGCTCATCCAACTCCATGGGGTCATGTACATAGGCAGGTGACAGTAGGTGTGCTTGCCCCTGTTGGGCCACCTTCTCGTAGGGGTCCATCTCCAGAAGCTCGTCGGCATTCACGAGTGGAATACCCCATGATGATGGTCCATTTGAAACAGAGGATACGGACGTATAGGTAACAGCGAACGATGCATTGTCTGATGACATGGCAAATCTGTAACCATAATATAAACTTGTATAAGTATATTATATAAGACCATCATTAATATACGTAATGAAATATTAACACGTCTATAACCTATTTAAGCACTTAGTATAATCAACTAATGCTAACGTGGTGCATGACGTGTAAGCATGTATACTAGATGCAATTAAGTAATGTATGTATGTCCCTTGGAAACTTTTGAATGACGCAATGTTTGAAAAATGGTTATAGACCAAGTAAAAATATTTGACTTGGTTCTCTATAACCTTGGCTCTGATACCAATCTGTAACACCCCCAAAATGGGTCGCAGCGAAATATGATACTCCGGGGGTATTACTTCATAGATCAATAGCACAAGATATGAGAACGACCTCTATAAGAGTCGTTTAAAAACTGATACATTGGATTTCATAAATGGTTCGTTAGAAAGCTCATAGGCTTAACTTGTTTAACTTGATAATGTAAAGATTTCACAACATAACAATGTCCCAAAATGTAATTGGTATGTGCTTAATTACACATACCTTTTACCTATAAAAACGTGCCTAAATGACCAAAAACGGACATAAAATGCCAAATATATGCTTGTTTTGTGATTTATGCTGTGCAGGTAACGGATATTCACTAAAGGACAAAATTAAAGGCAAAAACGACAAAACCGAGAACGGGAATGGAAAGAGCGTGAAAAAGTCAAAGTAAAAAATCAAAGTCAACAAGTCAAAGACGAGGCCAAATTCGAAGAATTCTTAAATAGGCCAACCCGTACCCATTTAATGGGTCAGGTCAGCCCATTAAGCCTTGATTTATAATACTTATAAGAGTTATAAGCCTTAAAAGTCCAAAATCTTTTGTATCCCTTACCCGGCCTAAACAAAAGCCCAAACCTTACACCCTTAACCCACTTAACCATAACACCCTTCCTCCTTTTTACACCGTTAGTCCTTAAGGACTTACATTGTTAGTCCTTAAGAACTAACAAGGTTAGCCCCTACACCTTTTCACCCTTTGCACCCATCATCCTTTTCCCCTAACCCTGTCACAAAATTAAACCAAACAGTACCCCACACCCATTTCCCGCCTAAACCCATTATTCATCATCCCTGTCCCTTTCCATCCCTGCTACCCAACAAAAACATCACTCTCCCTTCACCCCACACTTAACCCCATATCATATCACTCCAAAAACACCTTGGCAATCCCTCAACGATTGATTGGACAAACCAAAATGAAGGGCTTAGATGTTAAGACTTGGTGAACACGATTTTTGGATGGCTAGGATGGAAGCTTTGAAGCTCCTCACACAACAAACACAACAAGCACAAGTGCTAGCTAGAATTCGGCTATAAATAGACTAGCTTATTTCAGTTTTGAGGGGTGTAGCTTAGGAGTAGTGTAGCCTTGTTTTTTTTACTTATTTTTACTGCTTATTTTACTTTAACCTGTACTTTCCTTTCAAGCCTTGTAATCTTTTAAGTTTTAATGAAATTTTAGTTTTAATGTTTTACGTTTACCTTGTTTTACTCTTATGCTTTTTATGTTAAAAACTGTTTCCAAGTCAAATTTTTATAAGCTTTTTGAGTTCTTATAAGTCATTAAGTTTTGTTTCATACACTCAAAGTTTTATGGTTTTAAGCTTTATGGATGATAAGCCAAATTTGGAAGGGCTTATGGGTTTACTAGCTTATCTCTGATAAGCTAGAGCTAGTAGAATAAGCTCTTTTGAGCATTTTTGTCCTTGTTTAAGCAAAGGACTAAGGTACACTCTCATTTTCATTTTTAGCTTATTTACTGTTCATTTGCTTATTTATGCTTATTATCTGCTTATCTGCTTATTATTGCTTAATGTTGCTTATTTGTGTTCATTCTGCCTTAGTTCAGCTTAATGTACTTAGCTTATAGCTTATAAATGTTTAGTTTTAGTTTTCTTAAAATCTGCCCTATTTTTAGTTAAAACTGCTTGATAGCTTAGCTCAATGTAGAGTGCTTATTTCTCTTTGGTTTTTGCTTAATTATTCTTATTATGCATAGCACTTAATCTGCTTTAGCTTTACAAGTTCTGTTTTAAGCTTTAAATGGATTTTTAGTTTTTAAAGGGGTGTTTGGCATAAGGCACAAAATGGGTCAAAGGAGGTTGAAAATGGTTTTTGGCTCAAAAGTCAGATTTAACTAGCTTTTAATAATCCTTTTAGTCAGTTATTCTTAGTTTTTAAAAGCTAAAGTTCAAAGTTAAGGTTTATGGAAACCAAGTGTTGAATCTGTGATACTTAAGCTTTCTTAATCAGCTTATTAGTGTAGATTTTATTAGGGAACTATTTTTTGTTTAATTTGAGTCTAAAATAAGGTAGAATAGATCTGTTTTAAAAAAGTGCAATTGTCTTTCAAGCTTAAAACAAAAATTTGTCTAAGTGTCCTAGTATAGTTCATAGTTAAAAAGTCTCAATTTCATATGCAAATCTAGGGTAGTTATAAACAGTTTTAAGGTCTGATTTTGTTTGCATAAGCTCACAGTAGTGTGAGTTTGATCTGTGTGAGCTTATTTTAGGATTTATAGCTTATTTATATATCTGTTTTTAGGCCTGCAAATTAGACTTTAATGTTTTGATGAAAATTTGAAAAGCCAAAAATAGTATAAACACTCTGTACTAGCTTTTTCTTTTAGCCTTTTCCTAGCTTATTTAATTTTCAAAATACTTTTTAATTGCTGATTTAGATAATTCGAAGTATAAGATTTAAGGTTTTATAAGTCACTAAGTCATAAGGATCTGCTTAAGAGCTTAAAAATAAGCTCAAAAGTAGTCTTTTACCTTTAGGTCTGCCAGTTTAAGTCTTAATTGGTTTCCAGCTTTTAGAGCTTTCTGAGAGCTTTTCAACTCTCTTAGTTAGTAAAATTGTTATCAAAAGTGCTTATTAAGTCTAGTCAAATATCTATGTTAGCTTATTTTTCT
>BQNB010061908.1:0-36288 GCA_026074375.1 Tanacetum coccineum
ACTATTAATATTTGTAAAACTTGTGTATGAAACTTATATGTTTCTAACTAGTGTCGTAGGGTTCCTTTTATACAACAAGAAAAACCCTAATGGGCTTACAAAATGTATGAAGAGATAATGCATATCTATTCCTATAATAACTCATGCATATCTCCTAACAACACTAACTATTAAAACTTCATATGCTAGCAGTACTAACTTACTACTAACAGCACTAACTATACTGGCAGTACTAACAATGTACTGACAGTACTAACTATTATAACTAGCAATACTAAATACTTAGTCTATTTTCAACAATCTTTATCAGCAGCACTAAGTCTTCACTAACAGTACTAACTACAACTAGCAGCAATAAGTTGTAGAGACTTCTGAATCCTAACAAAAATATATTATTTGAGGGTATTGATAAATTAACGACTTCCACTCATAGAATGATTTCTAAAGACAAGGGTTCCCACTATTTGAGATTGTATTTTCTAAAATAATGTAAATCTAAATTTCTTGTAAATCATGTATGGTATAGTATTGTATCTTATGTGATGTCTCTGAAACGTCGCACCTCGTGTTTCTGCTCCCAGCGGGGTGTGACAGCTAATATATTTCGTTAAATAAGGACTTACTATTTTAGTAATATCTAACGTTTTTGAAATATAGTTTTTAGAAAGTTTCTAACTCGCCCTAACTATATAAATGTGATATAATAGCATTTGCTAAGGTTTTTAAAGCTCAAACGGACTCAAAAACGCTCGAAAAGCCATTTTTATAATTCAATCAGCACCTATATTTACCTATAGTGTCTCAAAAATGATCTGACTTTATCATGGTATAACTTACTCGTTTTACACTTTTACGTTTTAAGAAAGTTCGCTTATTTTAGCCGGTTCAGACCCGAAAGGGGTCAAAACACACGATTTTGAAACTGCTCAGTATGTATCCGAAACAGTTTTGCCGAAAAGTGTACCTAAACTTCTTTTGACCATAACTTGCTCATTTTAAGTCTGATTTTTATTTTCTTTATATCAAAATTTCCATAGCGACATAAGATAACATATTTCCAAGGTTTTAACATTTCAAAACATTTTTAAGCCACCTAAAATACGCAAACTGTCTCGACACAGAATCTATATTTTTTCGCAAATGGTTCAAAACTTCACCACAACTTCACGTTTTTAAGCCACTTTTACGTTTTAAGAAAGTTCGCTTATTTTAGCCGGTTCAGACCCGAAAGGGGTCAAAACAAACGATTTTGAAACTGCTCAGTATGTATCCGAAACAGTTTTGCCGAAAAGTGTACCCAAACTTCTTTTGACCATAACTTGCTCATTTTAAGTCTGATTTTTATTTTCTTTATATCAAAATTTCCATAGCGACATAAGATAACATATTTCCAAGGTTTTAACATTTCAAAACATTTTTAAGCCACCTAAAATACGCAAACTGTCTCGACACAGAATCTATATTTTTTCGCAAATGGTTCAAAACTTCACCACAACTTCACAAATCCTAAAACTAACCTAATATCCTTTCACTACTTAAACAAACAAAAAAACCATACTTATAACTAGCCTGACCCCATTTCCATCAACTTTCTATCACACTAATTAAACTAGTTAAGCAAGAATAACAACATTTTAAGCATTAAATCACCATTTCTTTATGAATCTTTTAAAACCCAACATGTTTATTTTTATAGAAAATGACACAAACACAAGTATGGAAATTGAAATATGCAAAAGAATATGGATCATATCAAGAACACAAGTGAGGGTTTAGAGGTGAGCTTACAAACAAGATGAACAAGCAAGAAATATCAAGAACTTAAAAAGGAGACCTCAACTCTTGAAAAACCCAAATAAATAATGAAACCCTAGCTTGGAAATTCTTGCAAAACCCTTGAAATGAATGAAGTAATCCCTTGAATACACCTTAGATACCCTTAAATATGAACCTAAAGTACTTGAATCATGAAGGAGATGAAGAAATATAAACCCTAAGGGTGTTTGTTTTGTTGTCGAGACTAGCAAGAGAAAGGAGAGAATGATGGAAAGTGTTTTTGGTTGCTAAGATAAAGTGTGAACCCTAAATGAGAGAAAGGAAGGTATTTAAAGGGTGAAACTATGGTTAGGGTCACATGGGAGTTAACCACACCTTAGTGTGGTGTGGTCTTATGGTGCTCGGCAAGGCTAAGACCCAAGATGGGTCTTGGTGCTTCTTTTATGATTTTGTGCATACAAGATTAACCATAGTTCATTTTATTAGGTGCAAGGTTGGTCAAATGTGTAAGTATACACACATGGGGATGTTTGCATGTGTAGTATGCATGATAGTGACTCCATGGGAAGTCACTATCCAACACTTACATGCACACATGCCTTAAAATTTCAAAAAGATTCCACTTGATTTAATTTATAAGCTTGAACCAATTTTTGGAGTAGAGGAGGGGGGTTATATTTTGAAATTTTGACAAAAATACTAATGATGGTTAATATCTAAGGTTTACATGCAAAGGTGGAGGATTTTCGGGGTTTCATGCACAAGAAAAATGTTAAAACATAAAACGTACGCGAAAAATGTAAAAGTCGAAAACGTAAGTGTACATAACCTATGTAACACTCAAAAATGATTATAACAAGTATAACATGAGTAGACTAAACTTAGTCCGAGTTCAGAACACATCTGATAACGTTTTTTAGTTTTATGCGGGACAACTTCCCAGTTTTTAGGTTAAATTAACATGCAAGTTATAAAAGTTGAAATAATGCACATAAAAGGGTAAAATAATGACCTGGAAATTTACGGAGTGTCACATGTGAGTTGTCACATATGGGTATAAGCTTAGGAAGATTATATGTGGTGAAGGTTGAATGTTTAAGGCTTGTGTGATGGTGGTGAAGAAGATAATTAAATTATTGATTATATGGGTGAAACATATTGCCATTTATGAAAGAAAAAAATTAGGCAATAATGATTAAGGAATGATTTTAGGAGAGTGAAAAGAATGTTTGTTGGAATGTTGGGATTGTGTAGAAGAGTGTGAATAATTATTTGTTGGGAAGTGAGGATTAACAAATGATTAAGGTATGTTTAGTGGGGAATGGTGTGTAAGAGATGTGGGAGTTTGTAAAACATTTATTTGTTTGAGAAGTGATAAAAATCAAAGTATAATCAACTTCCAAATAACACAAATTCAATAAGTCATTTAGACTTAATCCTTGATTAATCAACAATGGATATGATCACTAATCATCTTGATGCAAACAAGCTAAGTGTTTTTGCATCTAAAGTAACATCCCGTAAAGGGAAAGGATACATTTAGCAAAGTGACCTTTGACTTAGTTTAACTAATAAGGGAGTAAAACCTGTTAAGTGATTCGAGACAACATAAATCATAAGGTTAAATTAATACTTTCGTTTAATGGTATGCAAAAACTATGATTCTACTAGGTTTAGAAAAGTATATTTGGCCTTGGCTTGAGGCATTTGATAAAGAAAATGAGGTCTCATTTTGTTGAAAGGGGATGACTTGTTTTCATTCCTCGCTAAGTCTAAACCTCGATTTGAGTGTTTCTAATAAACCAAATATCATATCTATACAAGTATTGAAAGATTTACATGTTTCGGGTAAGAGGAAAGCCAACAAATAAAAACCACCAAAACTTGATCAACTTCTTGCGTGCTGGAAAGTGTTGGCGCGTGACCAGCGCTAGAGGAACA
This sequence comes from Tanacetum coccineum, assembly GCA_026074375.1. Lineage (NCBI taxonomy): Eukaryota > Viridiplantae > Streptophyta > Magnoliopsida > Asterales > Asteraceae > Tanacetum > Tanacetum coccineum. Next base: position 3,718 of record BQNB010061908.1, read on the forward strand.
CTGTTTATGTTTTGCCATTTTGGCTATCGTTTGTGATTTTAAGTGTTGCGAACGTTTATTTGTCAAAGGAGATATTAGTCAGTGTTGCCCCAATAAAGATGTTTGGTATTGAAGATAGTATGCTCTTTGAGCTCCTAAAAGCCAAACATCCCATCCCTAAAATCAACCTTATCCAATGCTCATCTTGCCTAACCAACCTAGCTAAATCCTCACCAGGACGTGACCTAATTGACTACCAACTGAAATATCAGGAAGTAGTCAAGGTCATGGACAGGAGCTAAGTGATCTCCTTAAAGTTGAATAAAGGAAGAAGAAATCATTAGATGATGTTTCCTATGTAAATGAGATTATTATGGTAGCTATTGAAGAAGTTATGGCAATAAAGAAAGTTATCAAGACCTCCACAGAGTTCAAACTTCTTCAGCTTTAGGAACCCAAAGAAACTAAGGATAAATTGAAAGCAAAGACTGATAATGCTCTAAATATACATAAAATATCAATTGTAAATATGTAAATTATCTATATAAATATATTAAATAATGTATGTTTAGTTACTTATTTGAGTAAAAGTTGTTTCAGGTAAGAATGTCCGAAAAGGACTGAAAATGCAAGAAATATCTGTTAAATACTCTAACGGGTGTTAAAGAAGGATCTAGAAAAGAATTAAAAGAGGAATTTAATAAAGAGCAACCAAGTGCAGTGCACTTTTAAAGAAGTGCAGCGTACTTCTGATCGGGGAGAGAGAAAATTAAATGTTCAAGCCAAGTACGGCGCACTTTTAAAGAAGTGTATGTTAAAATTATCTATATTAATATATTAAATTAATGTTATGTTTTAGAGTGTTAACTTTTTTTGAGTTAAAAGTTGTTTCATGGGTAAGAATGTCCGAAAGAAAAAGAATAAAAGAATAAAAAAAAAAACAAGGTGAAAAGAAGAAAAAAAAAAACATAAAAAAAAATGAAAAAAGAAAAAAATAAAAGGATCACCTGAATAAAGGTGGAGGAGTATAATATATGCAAAAGTTAGGAAAAGAAGAAAGAAAAGAATAGAAAGAAATATTGTTTTATTGGTTGTTTTTTGGTTGTCTCTGGTTGGTGTGTGGGGGTGTTTGGTTGGGGCGTGGGGGGTTTATTTGTTGGTGGTGGGTTTTAATGTCGCCGTAACGGGGTTTGTTAAAGATGGAATCTTTCTAGAAAAGAATATTTTTAATTTATTTATTAAAAGAGGAATTTAATATTAAAGAGAAACCCCAAGTGCGATAGATTGCATCTTTAAAAAGTTGCACTAGCGGTTATCTTCTATCGGGAGTAGGGAGAGGGAATTAGTGGGGAAATGGAGATGGAGAGGAAGAAGAGGAAGACGGACGGAGAGAGGAGAAATGAGTAGGGTTTGGATAAGGTATGAGAGGGTGAGTAGAGAGAAAAATTGAGGAAAGAGTGGAAGGGGAAACAAGTAAAGGAATATGGAGTCAAGCCATGTACGGCGCACTGTTTAACGATTTGTAGGGCGGCACGGCCGTAATTGGCACTGCGCACAACTTTGCTGTTGTAGTTCACCCTTATATAAGTAGAGTGTGAAGGTTACTAACCCCTGATACTTGATCTAAAAATCATTATGATGAGCATTCAAAGTGGAATACGCGTTTCACCTCCCCCTTATAAACTCTACTTTTGAGGCAGCCGTAAAAATCAAGCCTTGTGAGCTTGTGGATGGGGATTCCTTTTTGAGGTTGAGGGACGGTTTTTTTTTTGAAGCATAATAAATGAGGACCTTCAAATTGTGGAGATGCAGTGAGTTAGTTAAAGTTAGTTAAGTAGAGTCTACCATCTCATTCAGCCATTTCTCATTATCTCAAATCCCAAAAAACCACATAATGAAGTGAGAAAAAGAAATGAAAGAAAGAAGGGGCGGGGGGAGAGGGAAAGAAAGAAAGAAAATGAGAAAAGATGAAAGATAGAGGTATAGGATAAAGAAGAAAGAAAGAAATGAGCAGTGAGGAAACGGAAAAGAAAGAAAGGAAAAGAAGAAAGAAAGAAATGAAGTGTGTTTTTGTTGTTTTGGGGAAAAAGGGAAGGAGGGAGGAATTGGTGGTATTACTCAAATCACAAAGACACATAATGAAGGAGAAATGAAGTGTTTTGGGGAATTGTGGTTAAACAAGCTTTTTTTCATCTAATTTCTAGGTTGTAGTCCATCCAAGAGAGTAGTAGTGAAGTTTATTTTGAATCTATGTATTGTGACAGAATTTTTCATAGTTTTCGGGTTTACTTTGAATATAATAAAGTGTTCTTTGGAAATTTGTGTGAAATCATCAAGCATTTGCTCTTGGAGTTGGTATAATCTTGTTTCTATTCTAAATAATGATGTTTTCTGAGTTTTATATGAATGTTATGTGTTTGATCTCAATCAATATGGAGTAGTGTAATCATGTTTATTTAGGACTTATGAGAATTAGGAAATTAAACTTGGTTTTGACTAAAAATTTTGGTAAATGATAAATATAGACTTAATATTTATATGCTTGGATCCTTGATAATCATTTGATCACTCACTTAGCTCAGATATAGGTCAAAAGACTCTGACTTTGTGTTTAATTTCGAGTCGTTTGTCTATGACAACTCGATATTGACTTTGTGAGGATTAATCAATAAAATGATCATCATCCCATGTATACAAATGTTTAATGCTCACCCTCATGTCTAACGAACTTGGTTGAGCAAGTTTATATTTGTTATTTTCTAAACGCGAATCGATCTTAAAGCATTTTTCATAATAAAGATTAAAGGCCGAAAGGATTCCTTATTATGTTAAATAGTTAATCTTTTGAATAAATTATCCATTCATTTTTTGATTATAATTAAATTTATGTATTCGTTATAACCCCAAGTTTATCCTTGATTGCTCTTGTCTCCCAAATAAACATCACTTTTATAATTTTAAAATACGTTAAACCAATCATCTTTGAATTAAGTGACAAATTTAAAGATACCTTTCTGCAAAACCAACCGTCTTTTCTAAGATACATCAATCCCGTGGAACGACCTGGTCTTACCCTAAACTCTATACTATAAACGGGGGTTTATACTTTACCTATGTGCTAGTTGGAAAATCAGATAAAACTAGTCATATAAATTTAAAGCTTTCATAACACATCAAAGTTTTTGGCGCCGTTTCCAGGGATTGAATTGTTTCTTATTAAAGTTATTTACTATTTTGCAATATTAAATTCACAAATTCGCCGTACAATTTTCTGGCAAACTGACCAAAAGATCATTTTTCTTACATAAAGTACGCCACACTTCTAACGAAGTACGCCGCACTTCCTACAAAATTTTCACCAACAAAGTATGTTATAAATCAAAACAAAAAACAAACCCTTTCAAAATTGTTATTTCAACTCTGAAAACATGTGGATTTCATTCCTTATGTGCTTATTTATTGGATTATTATATTTGTATACATTATGTATTAAAATGAAAAAATCAAAAAAATTTGTCTTTACATTATACATGCTCAACTCAGTAATTGTTACTATGCTAGTTTTGTTTGCTCACTGCTTTTTGCTTTTCGAATATAGAAATAGCTATGAAAATTTATAAATACTAAAATGGAAATTTATGATCCATTAAATGATTATGTGATAAATGATGTAATTAATCTGTTAAATTATGTGCATTATATGTTATTTAATAAAGATAATAAGTATGCAATGCTTAAAATTCTGAAAATAAAAAGACTCATAAATTTTGTAACTGAAAAACTAAAAAGTACGGCATACTTATTTATAATACGCCGGTTTTCTTGGTAAAATTCAAAAAAAAACTCAGAAAGTATGCGGAACTTCCTGTGAAGTGCACCGCACTTATCTGTCTGAAAACGTACATAACCCTCGTATCTTCTTCATTATGAAGAAATTACCCCGTTTATTAATTTCTATGTGTTTGCTGATGTTATTTAAGTGTAAAGAACTGCTTATCTTTATGGTAGTGGAGAAGGCGAAGAAGGCCGCGACTGGGAATGTTTTATTTTATTGTGTGCTAATTTTAAAAAAGCGCATTATTGACCCTAATACTCAAGTATCTAGATAATTAATGCTTGGAAAAAAGAGGTACTAACTCCGTATTTCACTAAATGATGTTGTTGAGAGCAATGGAGAGTGGGATACACCTGAATATAATGACACAGCAGATAGCGGGAAAAAGAAAGAGGCAAAGGCATTTACCTTTTACCGGATGGAAATGGAAGATGTAAATGAAAGATATGATGCACCATGCTTTGTTAACGGTTTAGAGGCATACGATGGAGAGATTAATTTGGAACACGATAAGAACCTAATCTCAAACGAATTTGCGGTCAATTTATGTTTGGAACATGAAGTGAAGAATGGAGACAAAGTTGTTAAGAAGGAGTTGATATTAGTTGCTCTAAGAGGAGAAATTTACTTCGAGAAGTTTATCATCAATCCTAAGGAGGATGATATCGAACCAGGAGTAGTGCTTGGAAGATCATTCCTAAGGTTGACAAAGGGAATATATGACTTTGGAAACTAAATCATAACCATTTACCCCGTACCAAAATTTTATAATGATGATGACTTTGATAAAGCCAATGACTCGAAAAATTACTGGGATGTTATTTTGGAAGGCATAGATTTTGGAGACATACCAGAAATTGATGGGCTCGAGTTACCACCATATGTTTGTAACATGGGAAAAAGTTCTAGAAATAAGAAAATGCCGAGTAAGAATTATAAAATGAAGTATGATGATGAGGGACCTTCCCTTACCATTAATCGTGTCTTAACTCGTGAAGAGCTTTCAAGAGAGGAACTAGAGAAGGATCTTTAGGAAAGAATAGTAATCCTTAATGAACAGAGGCCTATAATTGAAACACTTAAATATAGGGACCGATACAAGAAAGTATTGGACACCATCTTGTTGAATAGATTAAAATTAGATGGTGAGTTAGAGCTATAAGAAGTGGAGGATAATGAAGAGATGATAAAGGAAAATAAATCAATCAAAGAAAAAGATGATCCCGATGTGTTTGTTTTACCTATTCGATTGGAAGGGAGATTTGATACCCATGCTTTAGCCGATACTGGTTCTAACATCAATATCATTCCTTACCGTATCTTTGAGGAACTAAGGAGAGAGCATGTCAAACAAGTCAGCCATAACGTGAGTATGCTTAACCATTCTAAGGCCGAACCAATGGGCATGTTAAAGGACATTTTATGTCAAGTGGATGTCACATCGGTACTAGAAAGGTTCTTGATCCTTGATATGACAGTTGACCGTACTGTCCCAATTATCATTGGGAGGAGTTTTCTTTACACTTGTGGGGGCATTATAAACACTCATAAGGGTACTACTTTAACTTTTGATGGAGTCTGCCACCAAAAGTTCTATGTGGCTGAAATATAGAATAACAGTGAAGAAAGTGACAGTGATGACGAGGAAGAATACTATCTAAAAAGAGATGAAATGGGAAGACAATTCTATGGCCCGAACCTTATAAACTACTTTGACCGTAATGATCCTATGGAACGTGCCTTAGCTATCTAGGATTCCATTAACCCTTTCTGAAAAATTTATGTATGGAAGAAAGTAGTGGCCTTTCTCGGCTCATTACCTACACCTTTGCTACACACTGATTGGATACCTAAATGGTCTGGGGATTTTTTAAAGAAGTTAGAGACGGGAAGTGGCACACAAAAATAAGGGTAACGGATCCGTATGGGAATACATTCGAGTAGGGGTATGAGACAAGATCAACAAATAGGAAGAAGTCAAACTTTCAGAAGTTATGTGACATTATGTCACCACATTGGGTTCGAAACAATACCATAATATTGAATAAAAAGGAGTGCACTCTGTACTCCTTCGTGAGTCTTTTTCATTTTCTATGTTGAGTCCTTATTAAATAAAACATGTCAAAGTCTTGCAAATCCATATAGGATTCGTCTTTGATGTATGGACACTTAGTCCAATTATTATAAATCTTATTACGAATGTTTTATGGATTAAATTTATGTTTATATTACATTTGTAATTAATATGCTTAAATCAGTAGGTCTGGTAACAAAATAACTAGAAGTACACCGCACTTCTCTGGAAGTGCGCTGCACTTTTGGGCGGTTTCAACATATACACTTATTTTTCTCATATTTAACAAACCAAAACACAAAAACTATATCAAAACCACCGACCTTCACACAAAAATTTCAAAAATCTTCAAACCAATTCATCAACTCAGTAACAATGCCAATGGTATGTTAATTATTTTCTTATCTATTGATTATTGTTATTTATTCTAATTAGGGTTTATATATAATTGATAATTTGGGAAAAACAAAAGTTCTATGTTTATAATTGTTGTTAAGAATTATGTTAATTTCACATTAGTTAAACACATTTCAATAATATATAATTTAGGAATAATATTTGAAAATTTTTACTGTTCAAATATATATATATATATATATATATATATATATATATATATATATATATATATATATATATATATTTGAACACTGGATAAATATTAAACTATGACATGGCACACACAAATGATGATATGCCACACATAAGGGATTTTTTTAAACAAATTTCGAATTTTGTTTTAATAATGTTTTTTCCCAATAATTTCGTATTTTTTATTCAAAAGGAAATAATTTCTATAATTTTTTATAAATTTTCAGATATTCTAACATTTTCTTATTTTTTTTATAAAAATTAAGTCCATGGCAAGGTTTGAACTCGTGACCTATGGTTAATATGCAACGACTTAAACCAACTGAGCCAAACCACCATTTGCGTTTTACTTTCCAAAACTATAATAATATGTTGTAAAACCCTACGTAGCTATATTAATATATATCTTTTGATTTTCAAAAATATATGTCTAAGCTATACTCCATAATTAGTTTTGATATATTTTGATTTTTTCATGTTAATATATATCTTTTGATTTTCAAGATATACTCCATAATTTGATTTGATATCCATCTAAATCCATATATTAAAGCCCTAAATTTTATCTATAAATACATTGGTTGCTGACTTTTATCCAAAACAATATATTACGATTGAATTTTTACTGAATTACATATATTTGTTATTTGTGAATGAATATCAATAGTTATGTTTGGAACTTGTCAAGCAATTGTATCTTCACTGCCACTATGTTGATCTGTTTTCTTTTTCTTTTATGTAGGATGATCCCACACAAGACCAAGGTCGCCATTTTAAAGCTATGTACCTATGTAAATCATGGAGAATATCTTAGACGTATGGTATGTTTTCTTTTAACATGCATACATGATTTATGTCATGCTCTTCTTTTTTTCTTATATATAAAATTAAAACTATATTGATTTTCATCAACCTGGTATTGTACATGCATGAAAGATGTGAATGTAACTGTGTAAATCATGGAGAATATCTTAGACGTATGGTATGTCTTCTTTTAACATGCATACTTGATTTATGTCATGATCTTCTATTTTTGTTATATATAACATTTAAATTATATTGATCCTCATCAATCTAGTATAGTACATGCATGAAAAACGTGAACATGTTGCTTAATTTAAAGCTTTAAAGTGTGAAGACATGTGATTCATGTGGATATATCATGATTAGACACATGCATGCATCAGGTTTAGACGTTATGGTTTTGGATCCCCTCAATTCAGATGCAACTGCGGTATTAAGAGACAATGGTATGGACCAGACATCTAAGTTGTAATCGAGGGACACTGGACAACTTATATTGTATGCATCTCTTTGTGGTTTTGTTCATGTCTTAGCTATAATGTGGTTTAACAACCAGACTATAATGTCAATACATAATGTTGCCAGATGCCAGTGCAAGAATTTTCCGCAAATGCAACCATAAAGGATGTTCTTAATAGATCTGGTGAGGGAAGCTATAGGTGGTCCATACGGATTTTTAGTTAAGCAAGAGTTGATAGAAAAGCTAAACCATGAAGCAATGAGTGATCCTATTGGCAAGCTGAGAATGGAGGATGTAGTGGAACTAATTCCAAAGATACTCGACAAGTGATTAATAGAAAAAAAGAGAAGAAATTTAACATACGTATGTATGAGAGTGAGCTTTCTACCAAAAGCACAAGCCAATCTATGTCTAAAACTTTTTAAAAAAGCCATCACGTTGTGTGAAAAATCCGACCTTTACATACTTAAACTTAAGAAAAACCCGAGACGAACCAGTCGGGCGGGTTACGTAGCTGGTATATATATACATACATATATATATACACACACACACACACACACACATATATATATATCATTTATGTTAGTTGACTTTCCATTTTAGAAAAGAATTTTACAATTCTAAAAAAAAGGAGAGCAAAGTGGGACGGATATTACCTGCAATTGAAGATTTTAAAGCAAAATTACGAATAAACACCTGATCATAGTTCAACGACAACCTATCAACTGGATTAGCTACCGCAAGTGTTCCGACTGGAGTTACACAAAATCCACAATCGACTCACAATGTAACTTCCATGCTTCCTTCTCAATCTCAGGCTCAATTCGAGTCTTTCTTTTCATAATTGGAGGTAATCCGTGAGCAAAGAAACACACGTATAGCTTGATGTAGATATTGCCGCTAGATAAGCTTTCCTTGATGTTTCCAACAGTGGTTTCGTTACCAAATCACGGTGCAATTGCCAAATATTAAGACAAATAGTGTACATCAATGTTCTACATCTCTACCAGTATTTCAGAGTCTATGAAGATGTAATGTGTTTATCTCAAAGACACCGTACCTGTTGTCGTATAAACGTTGTACAAGAAAATCCATAAAGATTATCACGATATAAGACTCGATCACACCATGCATGAATGCGCTTTTTTCCCCATTGTTTCTTCATATCCTACAAATGAATAGCCAGACACGCATTAAACTACCTTTTACCTAATATTAATCATTAAAGTAACCAAAATTAGATAATGAATATATTCAGTATGGTTACAAGAATTCTTTATCAAATATGAAGATCCAAGTATAGATAAAACAGTATAAGTGATTAAAAATCTGAAGTATACTGTAAGTGGATTTTCAGCTAATTCTGTTAATATATATATCATTGGGCGGGTCCATAGAGCAATAATAAATGATTTTACATAAGCTTAAGTATAATAGAAACAATGACTTTTAATGTATACCCGTAATTAAGCTTTGATCATCCTGTCAATGTTTTGTGTGACTCAAATCAAGACCTACATCAACATGCTCTAGAAAAGATAACGCAATGTTTTTGAGACATTGTATGAAAATTTTATTTAAATCATATTTGACATAAACAATGGTTAACTGATTTCTTTTTATTTTTGGCCAAAGCACATGTGAACTGCCGGGGCAGGGCTCATGCCTAATACTCGTCAACTTCCACTTGCTTCCTACTACAATTGTTTCTTAAGTTAGTTCCACGCACTCAAGTAAAGCTGCTGCAACTGCAGGCTCGACCTTATTTAGTCCAAGTCATCACACTCGAGTATTGTCGAGAGGCCATCTTCTAATCCACCCCTGTTGTCATTATTGCCGCAAACTCTAGGTAGCTAATTCGACCGTCCTACATCACACACACACACACAACAACAACAACAACAACAACAACAACAACAACAACAACATAGTAATAAAAATGTGCCCAACCATGTTTAACCATGTTACAAAAAAGAAAGAATCATATTCGATTTGTAATAAACTTCATCTTGTAATAGGATAAACTAAACGCATACCTCGATTCATCAGTAAGACCAACTCCAAAAGTTTGCAAAGAAACATGGAGGAGTGATATTGGTTTGGCTCATCAACTGCTTAGAAAAGCAAAGCAAACCGAGAAGCCACACAAATATCACACCTGCTTATTTCTTTGTTTTCACGTTTGTTTACAATCAAATGTGATCTAGAAAAGTGATCCTTTATCCCTTTATATAATTGGCTTCTTTAGAGTATGGTTCATGAAACCTAAGATTATTAAAAATATACTTGAATAATTCCATGAGAAAACGTACAAGTTCCTTCCTATACATTATAATATGCATATATACCAATTGTTAATCTGAAACGATACCTTGTTATAATCATCTTTTGAAAAATTCAAAATTTTCTTAGGAAACCCAGGAAGTACGCCGGCTTTGTTCCTAAACCGGCACACTTAGTGAAAAATGCAGAAAGTACGCTGCACTTCTTGCTTGAAAAACGAACAGAAAGTTTTAAACTCAGACCTAGGCTTGTCCGTTGATTATAATTTTTATCTAACATCATTATATACTTTAATGTGAATTGTTTATGGTGTGTAGACAGTTGGAACACACGATGACGAAGCCGGTTCTTCTCGACCCAAACGAACCCGCCAAAATAAGACTGTGGAGAAAGCGATGCTCCCACGCGTTCACCATGAATTTTTTATATGGGGCACGAGTAACAAAGCTGCTAAAACAAGATAAAACACTGACCTTACTCGGTTGTTTCCAAAACAGATTTACTTACCTTACGTGGTTGATTGGGGTTTGTTAAACAATATGGGTTGTGCCGAAGAGATAGAGGAGATGCTTGAGATCAAGGTGTAAGAGATAGGAGGACAACAGGAAATATTAACTTCTGAAGCATGGAGACGCTTGTTTAACATCAATGAAAAAATTTATACCAAACTTTGCCACGAGTTCTACTCCACTTATGCTTTTGATCAGGTATGTGAAAATGATGAGTTGAGGACCAAGAAAATAATTAAGTTCAGACTTGGAGGTAGTGGTCATACCTTGACTTTGCTTGAATTTGCTCGACGATTGGGGTTGTATCATGCTGATGAAATAAATGATGAATGATTTGAGGTATATTTTAAGGAGGATTGCGTAGTGATGAAAACTTTAATGCTAGGGACTATTGGTTGAGCATTAGTAGCGAGGAGGAGTTACATTTATCTAGAAGTCTTGCTTCGACCATTAGGCATCCTATTTTAAGGGTGTTGCAGAAGATGATAACCTATGAGGTGTGCCAAAGAACTACAGGGTATGATAAGATGCAAAGGAATGAGCTCTTGCTGATGAGCATGTTTGAAGAGAAACATCAAAATGGTTATGTGAATGTGGCTTGGTTGATGGCAAAATGGCTTAAGAGGAAGGGAGTCGGAAGCCAAAGAGATAGTATGATTTGCTGTAGGCAGTTTATCATGAGGATAGCTAAGAGAATGGGTTTGCTGACCGATGAAGTGTTGAATAGTTTGAGTGCATCAACTTATTATAGAGCACTAGATGCTACCACCCTTAGGGAGCTGAGCGGCCCTAATGAGAGGTTAATTGTTGAGGACCCAGCACCCGGAGTGCCACAAGTTGTTATGCCTAGAGGCCCATGCCCATCTATGCAGGATTTATATGATCGGATGGGTAACATAGAGATTCGTCAAGGGACGTTAGAGAGGATGACCCGCAGATAGTCATACCATATTGATAGGTATGCTAGACTTTTTGAGCACATGACTGGGCACTATAGATATGCATTGCAGGGAGCCTATGCATTACCTAGATATGACGAGGAGCAACAGGATGATGAGGAGTAGTGTCGAGATGACACAGTTGGATTTTGTGACCGTATCTGGGTCACAAGTTTTAAAAACAATTTTTTGAAACAATATTAATATTATTATGGTGTGTAAAATGCCTCTGTTGGCATTAAAACAATATTTTACTACTTATGATACTTATTATGTGTGCTTGGTATTATTAGCATAGTGTATTGTTTATCACAGGAAGAAAAAGAAAAATATGGAAGACTGTCGAATTCGTGTACACAGCTCTACACTTAGCTTTGTACGATTTTACTGAATTCATCATAAGGGAAGTTACATCCAATTTACTTTTCCAATTTATTTTTTCCTTACAATATTTCTCGCATTAGGAACAATGCTCATATTAAGTATGAAGGGAGATAAATAGGAAAACTAAATTTTCAAAATATATACTTATCTATGTTTTCTTTATATATATATATATATATATATATATATATATATATATATATATATATAATAGATTAAAATGAGTAAAAATGTAAAAATATATAACTTAAAAGTTTTGGAAGAAGGAACGTTTTATTGATCACTTATAAAGCAAATCTGACTCTGGATTAATAACTCTAGTAGCATATTTATACCCATTATCCAAAAAATGTAAGGTTAGCCTTTAAATCTTATGAAAATAATTTTACCTTTAGCTTTCTCGAGTTAAGGTTTGAATGCAATTGAAAGTGTCTCATCCGTCTACGGCTGTGTATTTTTATTTTTGTCGCCTTTTCTGGAGCATTGGTATCGGTTTAAAAATTATATGAGTGTGCCGGTGATTTGTTAATTCTAGAACTTGTGCTTGAAATCTTTACGAGACCGCAGTGAGAACACGTTCGCATGCTATAAACATTTAACTGATTAAGAGGTGATATAAATATACATATAAGTATACTTACACTTTGTCAAAAACGCTTTTTAATTAAATTATCTGACGCTTTATCCGTACTAATTGAAGCACGTAAATGCTCGTATCGCTATTATAATGAAGTGCGAAGATTGCAAACTTCAAAATTCGTTTGAAGTAGTGTGCTTATCCTAAGTATGGGGGAAAGCAAGTGTCCCCCTACAAAAAAAAGAAGGAAGTTGGTATATTTATAGATAAAGTGGATTATGATTTTATTATAAACTTTTTTTGATAAATATAAAAACCAATAATATAACTAAATAAATTACCTCTTTTGATGTTTATGTCTGGTGCTTACGCCACGTCGATGCAGTTAAGTTTCCTGTACAAGCCTATGGTAATTTGAACGAATCATGACTGAGCGTTTGAGTGACTTACGTATACCATCCATTTCACTAAATTTAGTGAGTGTGAATCAAACTTATCTCTAAAATTCGTGAGCTGCTTTGTCGCGTTATCTTCGCTTGTGATCATTAACTTATTTATTATTCCACTAAAAATGAAGTAGTTTCGCTTTGATTGCTTGAGGGCAAGCAATAGCTAAGTATGGGGGATTTGATAACGCTTCAAATATACATAAAATATCCCTTCTAAATATGTAAATTATCTATATAAATATATTACATATTGTATGTTTAGTTACTTATTTGAGTAAAAGTTGTTTCGGGTATGAATGACGGAAAAGGACTAAAAATGCAAGAAGTATTCGTTAAATACTCTAACGGGTGTTAAAGAAGGATCTAGAAAAGAATTAAAAGAGGAATTTAATGAAGAGCAGCCAAGTGCGGCACACTTTTAAAGAAGTGCGGCGTACTTCCAGTCGGGGAGAAAGAAAATTAAATGTTCAAGCCAAGTACGACGCACTTTAAAGAAGTTCGGCGCACTTGGCACTGCAGTTACTAAAAATCATTATGATGAGCATTCAAGTGGATTCATTGAAGCCATGGCCTTTTACTTACCTTCTTCCCTTCAACTGATGTGATCCTTGGGCTATAAATAGGACCTCAAATTTAGAGTTCTACATCACCAATCACTCATTCATCATTCTCTTTTTCACAAAAACACATATAGAAAGTTAGGAGGAAGTTTTGGGGAATTGTGGTTAAACAAGCCTTTGTTCATCCAGTTTCTGGTTGTAGTCCATCCAAGAGAGTAGTAGTGAAGTTTATTTCGAATCTATAATCTATTGTGACAGAATTGTTCATAGTTTTCGGGTTTACTTTGAATATAATAAAGTGTTCTTTGAAAATTCGTGTGAAATCATCAAGCATTTGCTCTTGGAGTTAGTATAATCTTGTTTCTCTTATAAATTGTGATGTTTTTTGAGTTTTATATGAATGTTATGTGTTTGATCTCAATCAATATGGAGTAGTGTAATCATGTTTATTTAGGACTTGTGAGAATCGAGAAATTAAACTTGGTTTTGACTAACAATTTTGGTAAATGATAAATATAAACTTGATATTTATATGCTTGTATCCTTGATAATCATTTGATCACTCACTTAGCTCGGATATAGGTCGAGAGACTCTGACTTTGTGTTTAATTTCGATTATTTGTCTATGACAACTTGGTATTGACTTTGTGAGGATTAGTTAATAAAATGCTCATCATCCCAAGTATACAAATGTTTAATACTCACCCTCATGTCTAACGAACTTGGTTGAGCAAGTTTATCTTTATTATTTTTCAAACGTGAATTGATCTTAAAGCATTTTTCATAATAAAGATTAAAGGCCGAAAGGATTCCGTATAATGTTAAATAGTTAATCTTTTGAATAAATTATCCATTTATTTATCTGATTATACTTGAATTCATGTATTCGTTATTACCCCAAGTTTATCCTTGATTGCTCTTGTCTCCCAAATAAACATCGCTTTTATAATCTTGAAATACGTTAAACCAATCATCTTTAAATTAAGTGACAAATTTAAAGATACCTTTCTACAAAACCAACCAACTTTTCTGAGATACATCAATCCCATGGAACGACCTGGTCTTACCCTAAACTCTATACTATAAACGAGGGTTTATACTTTACCCATGTATTAGTTGGAAAATCAGATAAAACTAGTCTTATAAATTTAAAGCTTTCATAACCCATTAAAGACTGATAAGAGGAAGACTATGTGGGAAAATTACAAGAAAATGATGAAGTTTGGTAGGAAGGTTGGGTTATCACTAACATTATAATTAATACAAACACCAATTCTCTTAAATGACTATTATTAGAGAAAATGATATATCAATTTTTAAGGTCATTAGTGAGTTCAAATGGAGTTTCTTTAGTTATAAGGAATGGGAAATTATGTTGGCAACCCATAACAAGAAGAAAGGGGCTAATGCTTTTGAATTGTTGAAAACCCTAAAAAATGATTTGAAAAAAAATCAGAAAACAAAAAATGTTTATGTGGATTCAAACAAAGAAGCATTTGACTTTTCAAGACCCACTCACCCACACTTAAGAAGAGAAAAATAACCAAGGAAACTGAACCTAAGATATATGTCTCTGGACTTCACTGCTACAAGATCCTTGATAAGGAAGTTCCATCTAAATAAGGTCAACTGATTGAAACCCTTGAACACAGTATCTTCTTCTCTGAATCCTTTGGTGATCAAGCTTTTAAAAGAGTCTATAAAATGAACTTGGTGGACACTCAATCAATTTTATGTTTCAAGATCATCGCCTTAGCTAAACAGACTCATGAATCTCCTAGGCTTATCAAGATCTTAGATGGTGAACTAAAAATAGGGATGATAAGGATTTCCTTTTAATAAAGAAAATAAAGCTAGAACTAAAGGGGATTACTGAAGAACGATCCTGAACAAAGGGACATATGTACTTTTTTGTTTTTATGTTGATGTAATCAAGAATAAAAATAATAAATTTTGTGTCATTTGTTCTTAGAATTAGTCTAGACTTTATTTTATTTTTATTTACTTACACTCAAAAACACTTACGCTATCTCTATATCAAAATAAGGGATAATTCAGAGCTCAGTAATCTTTGACTAGGATTTGAACATAAAATAACCTAATTATATAATTGAAGTCATGAATAAAACAAAGCCCAAGGAGTCAGCTTTAGAGTTCTTCACAAATAAAAGAAATTATAACTACTTTTTTAGGCGGAACTCAGTAAGTAAAGTATGAAACTGAAAGAAGATGATTGAGTCAGTGAGTGATAACAACAACTTACTGACCCCCATGATCTCCTTAACAAATTGAAGACATAATGGAACTTAGATATTTATGAAATATATCTAAGTTCCTAGAAGAACAATCGGGAACTTTCTTACAAAGATATATGAAAGGTATTTATCAAACAAAGCCAATGAAGTACCAAAGTTGGTACAAAAGGGAAAACATTCATCAACACTATTTCCTAAAGTAGGATTAGATAAGATATTCCAAGAATATAATCATTTAATGTAAAGTGTGATTTATAGTTAGATGTTTAACACGCCACCCTTAACCTACGAGCCACCTCGGTCTTCGCCAATACAAAGTGAATATTGTAAAGGGGTTAATGCAATCTCATAGAATTAATGTGATACATATTTATGAGAGCATTCACTTGTCCTAAGAACTATGTCCCTGAGTCCTATCAGTGTTAGCACACTTCTTACTTAAACACATATTTTGGTTAGTGTTTAAGTTAGTGAGAAGATCATCATATATTATCCTTATATGCAATAGTGAAGCAAATAACAGTCTTTTGAAGGGGAAAAAATAACATTGTTTGGTACTTAGGTTGTGCTGGCTATAGTGTGGACTGGTCAAACGACGTCGTTTTTGCTTGGTAGGTGTTGTTTGATAAAATGAGGGACTAAATGATCTCATTTTGGTGAGGTTCTATATAGCACCAAAAAATGGTCGGACACACAGACACGGAGACAAAAAATCTACACTCACATGATGAGAGACTGACACACACGTATAGGGTATTCCGGTATGCAATGACAACCTTAAATCGTTAATAGTTTGTTGCATGTAAGTGATGTTTTCTTAATTTCTTTGCTACATTTATTTTTGTGGGGTTTTCATTTAGTTGTTTAAACTTGTAACTTTTTTAGGGGTTTTGTTTGGGATTTAGTGTAGATTATGTCATTATTATTTGTATATTATTTGGGTTAGCCATCATGCTGAGAATGTGTTTTGAATTTTTAGGGTTTTGTTCAGTTTTGGTTGTTGTTAGGTAAAGTTTTTGCATGTTGTATTTTTTTGACTGATTTAGATGTGGTTGTTGCATTTTGTAGTATGGAAGTTTTTGGCGTTATTTGGTTTTCCTTTTAATGTTTTTGGTTCATTTTTTTGTTAGTGGTTGTGTCATGTATTTGTATTACATAGTGAAGTGAATTTTACGTGATCAAAAAATCTATTTGTGTTGGTATGTATGTGTGTGTGTGTGTGTTGGTGAGTTTGTCTATGTTGGCGAGTGTGTGTGTGTATGTGTGTTAACTTGAAAAAACGGTGTTGGTTGGTGTTTTTTTGTGTTTTGGGTGTTTTGTAGATGAAGTTATGATGATGCTTCCTTGGTTGTGATAATTTGGTCATTCGATAAATTTCATGTATGGCTTCACTAGAAAGTAGATGGCAGAATTTGCAACCACTTTTGTTAGCCAGTATGAATGTTGTTAATACAAATAATCATGTAATAACGTTATTTCGATTTTTAAATCTTCTAAGTTTGACGACAAATATAAAAATCGTATTACTTAAAGTTTGAAATAGACAAGTTTTAAAGGTAAAGTTTTATTGTCGTCACAAGTTATGAATTGTGATTAATTAGACACTTCAAGTCATGATCAAGGAAAAATAGTTTTTGTATTCATAAAGTATAATAGAAAGTGTTGGAATTTGTTATCTAATAATCTAATTATATTCACGAGTACGTAGCAGATATTGATCTCATATGATGCTTATAATTAACATAAACGTAAATGGGAATGCGTACCTTTTAACTAAATGAAAACGAACAACGAAAGCTTATGAGCACGCGTATGTATTATTTTAAAGTACATGAAACCCACTCAAGTTACCAAAGTAGATAACCTCTATAGCTAGTCAACACTACCCCAATGTTAATTCAGTAACGATACGATAAACCAAAATACGTGTTCTTGGTTTATACCTAAAAACCAAACCAAAACCCTAAAAGGGTGTTTGTTTCGTTTGATCAAAGAGAGAAAAGAGGAGAGCAAGAGATGTTAATGAGATTTCGTAAGCCTTGTATTTATAGTGTATGAATTAGGGATTTCCTAATACAAAACCAATAGCTTAGGAATCAAGTTAATCCATTTTCTTCCTTTTTCCCTTGTGTCATCTGCCCCAACCAAACAAGACCATCTTGTTGACTTTTTGACTTAGTTAATTTATTATGTACATTTACATAATAATTAAAGGGCTCAATGTTAATTCATCGTCAGATGAACTAATTAAGGATTGTTTAAGTATTATTGTTAGATTATTTACTATTGTTAATAAATATACAAGTACATATTAAAAATTAAAAAAATAAAAGTTTATACTATTAAAGATAGTATTTATGTTGTCGTTACATGTAGTGGACCCTATATAGTGGGTCATATATTTCTAGTCGTATAAATATCCGTATGACAAGAGCACTTCTCAACAGAAAGCATACTTATATTTTTAGAAAGTACACAATTGTTAACTTGCGCATTTTATTTTGTAAGTAGTCTAGCAAAGTTACTTACACATTTTTGTAAGTAACCAAGTGAGGATTACTTACATATTTCATCTTTGCAAGTTAATCAAATGTACTTGCACTTTGTATGTTTTTAAACAAGTCACTTTCCTTTTTAAGTATACATATATACTTTCTATTTTAAACACAATTTGATAAAAGAAAATTGTAAAATGATTTTTACCTCAAGGATGACATCACATTTCTCTTTCCAAATCTAGAAAGCTTGACATTTAAAGATATGGAAAGATTTTTTAAAAATTTATTGAGTGAGAATCTTTCCAAATCTAGTTGTCTTGTCAGACACACTGATCCCTTCGCGGTGAAGGACGGATTACTTTGAAATGGATCGTTTGGATCCGTGGGAGCATCCTTCTTGGCCTATAAATAGAAGTGACTTGCCAATTCATTTTTCAACCAACTCACATACATTTATCTACGCATATTCTTTCTTTCAAATCATTACTTGATCATTACTGAGTGTATATGCTTTCATCTTAGTGATCCTTTACTAACCCGAGTCTTGGAAGCCAAGCAACACATCGCATACAAGATGTTGAAGCCTCATTATCACTGACGCTTATCTTCATACATGCATATATGTAATATCTTTGTATATTCAGTAGCATACGCATTTGTATCATATCATTATAGAGTGAAAGATAGTTGATATATAGGTTGGTTCTACCTCAAACTAGAACTCGATATTTAGCTTAGTACCGGAAAAAGTGTAAGCAAAGTTAGGTTGGTTCTACCTCGAACTAGAACTTGGTATTTAGATTAGTACTAAAAAAGTCTATGCAATGTTGTGAAGGTTTCTCCATTAGTGAAGGAGCTTGTTGACATTGTGCATTGAAACTATCGAGTTGGGTACTCGGGGAGAGGAGTAGGGCAATAAAAGGAGTTCTTGTAGCCGAACCACTATTAGTACTCTTGCATCTATCGATCTTTACATTATCTATTTTATTATCTTGTCTTACTATAAATTATTGTTTGTCATCTATATCAACTAGATCTCACATATAAGTTTCGTAAATATATTTTAATATGGTAAAATAATCCCCCCTTCTAGTTTTTCACATATGTCTACGGGTTTTGCTGCCAACATAATATCTGAGCTAAAACAAAAGCACCTTTGAAACTTGGTATATAAACAAAGCATTCATTGTAGGGTTGTAAAAAGTGTTACTTTTAGCGAAATGATGTGGGTTTTTTGCAAGTCTAATTTTTAGCGGAATTTAGTTGGCTGTGAGCCTTGGTCCTCCGGTCGGTTATGGTTTTAGCATGGCAAAAAATCGGAAGACGTTAGATGCGACAATGTTTTTTGCAGCCAGCATGATACTCTGGTGTCATATAGGTTTGGCGTAGTAGGAACAGTTGTGCAACCATGTTTTTCAGTGAGCGTAATACCCTAGCCAAAATGATATAGAAAGTTGAATGTTGTTTGAATTTTTGCGTGTGGATGATTATTTCGTACGTGCTTTTTATTAAATGAGGTTTTTTTCAAAAAAATTAGTCCTTTGGGTGTGGCCTTTGGTCTTTGAATTTATTTGTGCATATTTTGATTTTTGATTTTTGATTTTTTTGTTGATGTAGGAGTGCTTGGGATCGGTCGTTTGAACATTTTATAAATGAGATTGGTTTTTGGTGTGAAATTCCCCGTGCTTGTGTTTTTCAAAAAGCGTTAGGATGCTTGATATAATTTTAAGGTTTACTGCATATTAGTTTAAGACTGTATTAAGAACCCTTAATCCTTTTTGAGGATTAGAATGTTGCTCTATTTGTTAGTACTGCCTGATCATTGTTGCGCACATTTTGAATATGGTTAAAAAAATAAAAGCGTGTTTAGTTAGGGATATGTTTCATGTCAGCCGTGGTTTTAAAAAATTGTTGATAAATAATGTTTCATTATGTATTCACCATCTCAATATGGTGGTTATAAAAGGTTTTTTGTTTGAATATTCTTGCGTTTGACGGGTGATGATGGTAGATTTGTAGTATATTGTTAGGAATTATATTTGAGTTGATAAGACAAAACATATGAAAGATGAAGGACTTAAAAGACAAAGGAGGAATTCTTTAAAAGATGGAAGATTATAGAAGATTTCCTAAAAGATAATTGTAAAAGTTAGGAAGATTTGTTTATTTCCTAATACTTATCCTTTGTAAAATTAATATCTCTAGTATATAAAGAGATACAGATCATTAGGTTTAGGTGTACAATTCGTGAGTTCCTGTACCTAAACGTGTGTGTGTGTATTCCAGGCGTAGAGATGTAAACGCCATATGTTAGGTTTAGCCTCAAGGATCTTATGATTCCTGTTACAGTTCATTGATGTAACCGTATTATTCTGATCAAATAATATTGGGGCTTGGAATTTTTGGTAAAACCTTGTTCATAACATTGTTCTTTATGTATTAATTCCGCTGTGCAAATATGTTATCAATATTATTATATCCTAGATGGCTTAAACGGTCCTAGAAGATTATCAACGATTCTTTAATCTTCACAATTGGTATCAGAGCCATGTGGCTCGTGATATCTAGGATCTACAAGGTGTTTTTCAGTCGACCTAATGAATATATATGTGTCAAAGTTCAGTTTGAAGATAGGTCAAATTTGGTGAAAATTAGGGTTTCTTCTAAAACCCTAATCTGGTGTAAGAGAAGATGATGATGGTATCAATTATTGCTACAAAATACAAGGTTAAAGAATGATTTTGTGTTCATCAGAAGGTTGATGCAAGATTTCGACATCAAGATTTGGTCAAATACAGGCTTATGGTTTGAATTTTCTGTTTTTGGTTTGGTTATATTCGATACATCAGAAGGTACAAACAAGAAGGTAGCCGTGATCTAATCAAACAAGGATCTATTGACGAACACAAGGTTATATGTTTAAGCAACAAGAAAAGATAAATGTTTTCTTGAACATCAAGTTTGTGGATCTCAAGGGTTTGTAAAAGGGGTTTTAAAGCTGTGTGCTCGTCATGTTGCTCAATGGTTTAGAATGACGAAGGAGCTTTTACTACTGCCATGGGTATGTTTATACTGCCAAGGGAATCGAATTTATCTACTTGGTAATGTTGCTGTTTCGTTTATGTGTTACTGTCACGAACAAGTTTAGTGTTGATGTTCCTTATGGTTAGTACTGCTTGGAGTTTTGATTGTTGAAAGTTAATACTGCTCATTAATATTAGTGTGTGTGCATAAGACTAGGAGTTCTATGGCTAGCCGAATCTCTACTAATTAGTACAACTTGCTTGATCGTATCGAGTCGTTATGTGCATATTAGTTGTATCTTAAGCGCTCCCATATATCTATCTCACTAGATATCCTTGTGACTTCTGTTAGGAAGGGTTGAATTGTTGTGCTGTAATTGTCATCTATCATTATCACTAATCTAGATCATGTCAACTATTTATAGTTTTGTGAATTTGATTGTTATATATGGGTGTAGAATAAGATATCTCCTCACTATTGTGCTAGTTTGTTCTACATATGAGCCGCTGTAACTGGGTTTAGTGCTAGTCCAAGTCAATAAGTATCAATGCATCGGTGTTTTTAATGAGCTAAATACAATAGCACCTTTGAAAACCTTGTTTATATAAACAAGGACTGTCATTGTGAGGGTTGTAAATAGAAGAGTGGTTGACTGATTATGTCCTTCTTTCCTCGCCCGAATATGAGCTGTGCGAGATCTTTTTCAAGTCTAATGTTTTGCGATTGAGTTTAGTTCTGGCTAGTGTGGCCCTAGTGTGTGTCCTTTGCTACTTGTAGTTCCTACTCATACTGATGTATTGTGGGGTGAATCAATAAATTATACGAAGGGGTTTTACATTGTAATTATAAAACTATCTTGAGAGATGGACATATCTATAATCCGTATATCTCACCGTACATCTTTGCATCGTTCCATACGAGGGGTAGAATATAAAGAATGATGAGTGGTGAAAATCATTCACTAGTGAGCTTTTATGGATTTGTTAAATATAAAAAATATAAACATGTTTTTACCTATAGAGTAAGATAGTTTGTTTGTTATGTGATATAAAAATCAAACTAAACTAGCATACAATGAAAAGGGATATAAGTTAAGTAATAAATATTTAGTTATCAAGTAGTAATAATCGGGAAAAACTGATAATTACAGCGATATAAGTCCTTTACTACAAGTTATTTCTTTACATCTTATCTATCGAAACTTTTTTTATCACTTCGCTTTCATTGGCTTCTGAAAATAATTAGTTTCTAGTCACATTTTTCACTATTGGACAATAAATTTTTTCTTTATTTTCTTTTGAACTTTATTTCTTGCACAGTTGTCCAAGCTACTAATTGTGACTCAAGGCCGTTGCCACTTGACACTGATTATAACTTAATTGACTAATGTTAACTTATTATAATTTAGGGTACTGAAGTAACTTAGTATACGGAAACCATTCATCACGCTTATATTAACACTATACAAAGAACTCGATGAATTTCATAATAGTGACAAGTTAGAGACAAATCAGCGACAGTTAAAGCATCACTAAATAGTACGGAAGGAAGGAGTATCCAAATTAGTGACACGTTAGTGATAGCTTAGTGACACTAAAAAGTGTCACAAATGAAATGGGAGGAAGGAGAACTTCATTTGTGACAGATTAGCAACAGACTAGTGACACTAAAAAGTGTCACAGGAAGGAGAATACGAATTAGTGAAGAATTAGCAATAGCTTTGTAACAGATAAAGTGTCACTAACAGTATGGGAGGAAGGAAAATGAAGATTAGTGACAGTTTTGTGACAGAAAAAGTGTTGCTAATTGGTAATTACTTAGTACTGCTTATTAAAAAGTTAGTACCGCTCCTTTATTTTTAATATTGTTCGAGCAATATTTAGTACTGCTACCTTATTAAGTTTGTACTGCTAGCATTAAAAAGGATTTTGGTTAATATTGCTTGAGCTTTATGGATTTAATACTACTAGCTTTATTCGATAACGGATAACACACATGGTTTGGATCTCGAATTGAACAGAATGCTTCATTTAAGGGGAAGCTAACACGTTATGATTTTAAATGTTCTTAAACGTTTTAAAGGCTCGTATTTTGGATTATTTGTTCGAATTGGTTACGAAGAAGATTGATTATCACCTATTTGAAGTTGAAGTGGAGTTTTTCGGATGCGTGTTCTTATCATATCTTAAAGTGGGTGTTACACTTTAAAGATAACTGGTTCGTGCTTAGAAACGATGTGACGAAGACTTGTCAAAATCTAGCAAAGGTGTGCGATTTCTCTTATGGTGCTCAATGCGTACATTTGCCATCACTTTAAAGAGTTACGTTGTTGTGCTCAGTGTCTCATATAGTTGAGGATTTTGTCAAGAGATTACGATCTACTTATACTTTGGTGTTGGTATGAGTTTGGAGTCACGTGGATAGTACAAGACATAAGACACAAGTTTGGGTTGTTCTACTTCAGCATCAAGTTTATTATACTTAGTTTTCTTCATCAGTAATCATTACATATAGCCTACAAAATTGAAGATTAAAAAAATGGTTAACATATGGGTTTCAGGGGAAGCTTATTGTTAAAATGTTTAACCATTTACATGCACCACATGAGGTGAAGGTTTTTACTACTGTAAGTCATTATTACTACTGCTAGTTTAAGTTTCTACTACTCAAGTTCATTTATCTTAAGGCGCGTCATGGAGGGTAATATGAGTTGATTAGAAGGCTAGATTAGAAGTGTGATAGTGGTATGTGGTTGTCTAAATCAACGTTGCATACTTTAGTCTCCTATTTGATTATGACAAAAAGGGGAAGAAGGCGTTACAAAGATGACTTGTAACTTGTAGATTCTTAGTGGTATAGTTCTATTCTTTCATATATATTAGCTTCAGGGGAAGAAGCTCGTGCTTATTTTGGTTTTGTCATTATCAACTAGGGGAAGATTGTTGGGAATTATATTTGAGTTGATAAGACAAAACATATAAAAGATGAAGGACTTAAAAGACAAAGGAGGAATTCTTTAAAAGATGGAAGATTACAGAAGATTTCCTAGAAAATAATTGTAAAAGTTAGGAAGATTTGTTTATTTCCTAATACTTATCTTTTGTAAACCTAATATCTCTAGTATATAAAGAGATACAGGTCATTAGGTTTAGGTGTACAATTCATGAGTTCTTGTACCTAAACGTGTGTGTGTATTCCAGGCGTAGAGATGTAGACGCCATATGTTAGGTTTAGCCTCAAGGATCTTATGATTCCTGTTACAGTTCATTGATGTAACCGTATTATTCTGATCAAATAATATTGGGGCTTGGAATGTTTGGTAAAACCTTATTCATAACATTATTCTTTATGTATTAATTCCGATGTGCAAATATGTTATCAATGTTATTATATCCTCGATGGCTTAAACGGTCCTAGAAGATTATCAACTATTCTTTAATCTTCACATATATCAGTTGTCTTTGGAAAATCTTTCAAATTTCAAGCCTTTGCATAATTCAAACTGTTTGGATAAAAAATGTTAAATGTATGTCTTTGTCTATTGGTGCAGTTGTCACTTGGCTCTTCATTTTTGGTTTTTTGTGAACAAGTTTCGTAAATCTATGTCTATGCATGATGTTTTCTTGAAATAACCTTTTAGGACAACATTTAAGGAAAAGCCGAAAAATCCAAAAATATTTTCTTTATAGTTTAGTTGAAACGCATTTTGTATGCAAATGTAATCTAGTGGTAGATGTTTCCTTCTTTGATTGAAGTAGTTGTGTCGGGTTATGTTAGCTTTACCACCTATGTAACAGGCTGAGAGTGTGATTTCACTCACATCCTTTGTACTTAAATGTCTATTGAAGTAATCTATTCACCGGGTGTAATAACCTTTTACCAAAAAACGCATTTTGGACGGTGTCGTTTGACAAATTAAAATGATGTGATTTTTTGTCCCATCAAAACGTTGTTGTTTGTTTCGCTACTGTATATTGTTGCTTTGATTGGCCAATAGCAATGCGCATGGGCGTTGAACGTTCGTGTTTGCTTTGCTATTATATGATTAACGGCTTGTTCTATGCTTAGACAGTATTGGGCATGTTTAAATGGCAATGACGATAAATCTGTAGTGTATCTACTCTCTGATGAAGGTCATTCGAAGTTTGTGAATGACCGTATCTTGGCTTGGCATTTATACAAATGCAGCCTTGACGTGTCTTTCCTCTTTTTTATACATTCTTGCAGATTTGGGCCATATGGTGTTTTCCATATTCAAACGTGTATGTTGCTTTAACATGGTCTGCGAAGGGTATTACTCTTACGTCTGCTATTATTAGGTATTTTTTATATGTTCGCTCTACATATTATGCTTCCTAAAATGTACTTGTTATTGGCAAGTATTAAGATATTTGGCATGAGACAACTTGTGTGGATACTAACACATTATGGTAAGTAAATTGGAATTTTGGTTATGTTTTGAACATAATATTTCATTACATATTCCGTTGGCTAAAATGTCCCTGTTGTCGGCAGCTTTTTTAATATTCGACATGGGATAGCTTGCGTGATTGTGGTGCGACGCGAATGGTGAATTCAATTTTAGGTTTATGTGGAACTTAATATTTGATTATAAGTTGTTAATTTAATTCTAATGCAAGTTAATTGTCGGTTCGTACAGGGTCTTAAAATAGTGACGTGTTGCGACATGGGATAACCATTGCTTCATTCCAAGAATGGTCGCCGATTCCATAATCCAATTAGCGTATGCCAAAGTGATTAACCAAAGGATATAGGTAATAAGACCAGGAAAAAAATAATGGCTATATGTCATATAGATTTCCTACAAAAGATATATCGCTACTGTTTATAACTGATCTGTCATATTTGAAACTACGCTTACCATAAAGGTAATATGTAATCGTGATTGACTATTTATGATCTGCTATATGACCTGCTTTTGTAAGTTGACTGATGGCTTTTTATAAAAGGTGTTTTGATATGATTGTACATGGATAAACTTTAGTTCTGATACTGATACTTGAGGTTATCATATATTAGTCTAGGATGGTACCATGTTTTGCATGTTTCGTATGCTATCTATACAATTCTAAATTATAAGGGAATTGCTTGGCTATATTGATTTGGTTCTCCCATTATTGTGAATTTAGGCATGACTTAATTAGTAGTTAAGTGATTGCCGATTTCGGTTTGGGTCTGTACTTGGATCCTTCGATGTAGTTTTGTTAACATGATGCGTAAAAGTTATCATGATAATTGATGTTCTTATGTGTTCTTTTTATTGAAAAAGGCCACTCTTTTTAGGTTTTCAGCCTGCTTTTGATATTGTTATTCATAAATGAAGATATTTATAGTATTTACAGTTATTAGTAGATTTATAAATAAATTATTTTGTTTTTTATTTAGGCTATCCAAGAAATCTCAAATGGTTAGAATAATGTTCGAGTAAGGATGATGGAATAATCGATATAGAGGTTGTGTATCATGCTTGAGGGATGATTCAATTTTGATCCATATGGCATTTTAGGTAATCATGTTGCAATCATCCAAGAAATATTTTAGGTTAGTGACTAATAACTCAAAATTATTTTATTGAAAGATACTTTACGATATAAGTGCCTAATTGCCTGAAAAAAATAGAAATGTCGTAGGCTCAAACAACAAATGGAACCAGGTTTTCAGCGCGAGCTTCAGAAAACATCTGCTATGCCACTTCAAACTGAATCCGAGCTGTCGAGATCATGCTAAGAGAAACCCACAGGATTCCAAAGGCCCGACTTTTGTTTGCTTGGATATTTTGCGATAGATCTCTTCAACGTTTGAGGAAAAAGAGCCAAACCTTCGAGAGATCGTTGAGGTAGATGATGAGGGTGTTGTTGATGATAACAATGTCATCTTCATCATCGTCATCATCTATCTCAATGATCTCTAGAAGCTTGGATTCTTTTTCCTCATGTGTTGAAAGTTATGAAACTATATTGCTCTCGCTTTACACTTACGGTGGAAGGTAACAAATATCTAGGGACGCTTAGGTTTGATTTCTATCACACTGCATTAATTAAGGTACAACCTCATTTTTTATTTCCTGTCATGTTTTGCACACTCTGTAACACAGAATATTCACCCACTTCGTAGGTGAGAGAAACTTACCAAAAAAATGGCTTCAGCTGTGCATCCGAACTACAACCACCACTTTTAAAAGTAAAGATTGATGTATTTTCATACAATTCCAATAGATTGTTAACCATTGTTGTTTACTTTGTTTCAACGACCTTCGTGTATATTCGTAAGAGATATGTATGATAGATACAATTTGTTTTATCTGAAATATAACACATATTTGTAGAAGGCATCCAAAATGCTCCATCGCAACGCATAATATTCATAATAAATATATGAAAAACTGAGATGCTCCGCCGCAACGCACGGCTACGAAACCCCTCTTTGTCATTCAACTAATGGTTGTTACTCCGCAAACAATCATAGTAAATGCTTTGATTTATACATAATAAAAAAATTAAATGTTGAAAAACTTTTTGTGTAAATCTTGTTGAAACCGCTTTAGGTATTTCTTGCTAGAAACTGTTTAAAATAAAATATAATTATGAGAAAAGTTCATTTGCATACCAGTTTCTCCTCATATACCAAGGGACAAATCTCCACCATCCATTTGAGTTTGATCTAATGGTGAGGATTAATCTAAGATTTAACTTTATTTAATGGATAAGAATAAACCTTAAAAAACATCTACCACCCCTTCTTACCTTTGTGTTTTTTAATTAAAACACACTTTCATCCTTATTTTTAAAAATCACATACCGCAAAAACCGTAAAACGTTAAGATTTATAAATTACACTATCGTGACGAGCATTTAATTATCTTTAACTAGAGAGGCACTTTCATATACTTTCGACAAACTTTTTTTTTGTATTTTTTTTTGTTTTTTCTCGTGTAGTATTTTGTTTGATATATCACTTGTGATATTACACTAATCTGTAAGTTAGAACACTCCACATACTTTCGTAAAACGGGTATAAATATTTGTGTGGAACTCCAACTGATTCATCGTTTTTGGCATTTAAAAGTACATATCCTTAACTTTCTAACCATTTATGCTTACCTTATTTTTGGAAAACTCTAAATCAAAATAGTTTATTTATAAAAGTTGATGAATATCGAAGAATTTTATTTTTTATCATCAAACCCGCTTGACACATGATATAACATATTTGTACGTTCGAACACTCAACATGATGTCATGAAATGAGCATAAGTATTTGTGTAAAACATTAAATGATTGATCATGTTTGACATAAAAATAAACATATTTACTATTCTAACCATATATCAAACATAATTTATGAAAATTAAATTAAAATACTATAAAAAACTATGTTTTATCCTTTTTAATCCCACTAACAGTATAATATCACAAGTGATAAATAACATTGATTACATGTTAAGATTTTCAAAAATAATCACAATTAGTGCCACATTTTATTGCTTTATCACATTGTGAGATTAATTATATGTGAAATACCATAACTAATGTCACATTATATTACTTTATCACATGAGATTTTATTATATATTTATTTATCACCGGTGATACTACATTTATCACCGGTGATACTACAATGTCAGGGGTAATAATTGTTAAGCTACGAGTGAATCTTAGTTTATAAAGGTATTGGTATAGGTTTTAGTGGTTAGGGTTTTAGGGGTTTTGGTATATAGTTTAGTGGTTAGGGGTTTAAGGTTTAGGGTATAAATTTTAAAGTTTATGTATATATATCACTTGTGATATTACACCTAGTGGTTAGAGGTTTAGGTTTTTGGTATAGGGTAGTCGTTAGGGGTTTAGTGTTTTTGGTATAGATTTTAAAGTTTATGTATATACCACTTGTGATATTATACCTAGTGTTTATGGATTTAGGGTTTTTGCATAGGGTTTAGTGGTTAGGGGTTTAGGGTTTAGGTATAAGGATTAGTGGTTAGGGAGGAGGGTTGAAGGTTTTTGGCACAGGGTTTAGTGGTTAGAGGTTTAGGGTTTTGGTATATGGTTTAGTGGTTAGGGGTTTAGGGTTTTGGTATATGGTTTAGTGGTTAGGTGTTTAGGGTTTATGGTATAGGGTTTAGTGGTTAAGGGTTTAGGTTTTGGGTATAAAATTTAATGGTTAGGGGTTTAGGGTTTTTAGTATAGGTTTTAAAGTTTATATATATATCACTTGTGATATTATACATAGTGATTGGGGTTTAGGGGTTTTTGGTATAAGGTTTAGTGATTATGGGTTTAGGGTTTTTGGTATATGGTTTAGTGGTTAGGGGTTTAGGATATTGGTTATAGATTTAAGTTTATGTTATATATTACTTGTGATATTTATACCTAGTATTAGTGGTTTAGGGTTTTTTGGTATAGGGTTTAGTGGTAGGGGTTTAGGGTTTTGGTATAGATTTTAAAGTTTATGTATATATCATTGTGATATATATCTAGTGTTAGGGGTTTAACAGTTTTGGTACATGGTTTAGTGGTTAGAGTCTGTTAAGGGTTTTTGGTATAGATTTTAGAGTTTATGTTTATATCACTTGTGATATTATACCTAGTGGTTAGGGGTTTAGGTATAGATTTTAAACTTTATGTATATATATATATATATATATATATATATATATATATATACTATTATTATATATATTATATATATGATATATATATATATATAAATACTTGTGATAACTACCTTGTGGTTAGGGGTTTAAGGTTTTTAGTGTACGGTTTAGTGGTTAGGGGTTTTAGGGTTTTTTGGTAAATATTCTAAATGTTTTTGTATAAATCATTTGTGATATTTTATACATTGTAGTTAGTGGTTTAAGGTTTTTGCTTATGTTTATGGTTAGGTTTAGGTTTTTGGCATATATTTTAAAGTTTATCTATATATCACTTGTGAATATTATACCTAGTGGTTAGGGGTTCAGGGTTTTTGGTATATGGTTTAGTAGTTAGGGGTTTAGGGTTTTTGGTATAGTGTTAGTGTTATGGGAGGGGGTTTGTTTTTTTGGATAGGTTTAGCGGTTAGTGGTTTAGGGTTTTGGTATAAAGTTTAGTGTATAGCGGTTTAGGGTTTTTGGTATAAGGTTTGGTGGTTAGGGGTTTAGGGTTTTTGGTATAGGTTTTAAAGTTTATGTATATATCACTTGTGATATTATACCTAGTGGTTAGAGGTTTAGGGTTTTTGGTATAAGGTCTAAGGTTTTTGGTATATATTTTAAAGTTTATGTATATATCACTTGTGATATTATACCTAGTAGTTAGTGGTTTAGCGTTTTTGGTATAGGTTTAGTGGTTAGGGGTTTAGAGTTTTTCGCATATATTTTAAAGTTTATGTATATATCATTTGTGATATTATACTTAGTGGTTAGGGGTTTAGGATTTTTAGTATAAGGTTTAGGGTTTTTGGTATAGATTTTATAGTTTATGTATATATCACTTGTGATATTATACCTAGTAGTTAGGGGTTTAGGGTTTTGGTATATGGTTTAGTGGTTAGGTGTTTAGAGTTTTTGTTATAGATTTTAAGGTTTATGTATATACCACTTGAGATATTATACCTAGTGGTTATGGGTTTAGGGTTTTTGGTATAGGGTTTAGTGGTTAGGGTTTAATGGTTAGGGTTTTAAGGTTTTTGGCATAATATCAGTGATAGATAACGTATGAAACGGAAGAAACCATCTGAAAACGGACAAAAACGTGCGAAAATAGACAAAAATGTGCGAAAACGGACAAAAACCGACGAAAACGTAAGAAAACAGACTGAAACATATGAAAACGGATGGATACGTCTGAAAACGATCGAAAACGGACGAAAACATATGAAAACGGACGAGAACGTGCGAAAACAAAAGAAAACGTGCGAAAACGAATGAAAACGTGTGAAAACATGCGAGAACAGACGAAAACGTACAAAAACAGACGAAAACATGCGAAATCGTAAGAAAACGTGCGAAAGTAGACGAAAGCGTGCGAAAAGGGCGAAAGCGTAGGAAATCGGGCGAAAGCGTACGAAAACGGGATAGCGTGCGAAAGCTGACGAAAACGCGCGAAAGCTGACGAAAACGCGCGAGAGCTTGCGAAAACGCGCGAGAGCTGGCATAAACGCGCGAAAATTGGCGAAAACGCACGAGAGCTGGCAAAAACGCGCGTGAGCTGACGAAAATGCGCGAGAGCTGACGAAAACGCGGGAAAGCTGACGAAAACACGGGAAAGCCTACGAAAATGCGCGAATGCGGATGAAAGCGTGCGAAATCGGACGAAAACGTATGAACATGTAAAAAAACGTGCGAAAACGTAAGAAAATGTCAAAAAAACGTAAAAAACAGACAAAAACGTAAAAAACGGAGGAATCGTAAAAAAAGATGAAAAATGAAAAAAAAGACGAAAAAGTAAAATTGTTGGAAACACAAAAAGTGTCGGTCACTTCCAAGTTGTAATAGGTCTTAGCTCGTAGATTGTGTCATGTTAAGTATAGAAGCTAATCCGGCCCAAGGCCCATGGGAAGCCCATCATAGCCCATGGGCCGGCCATCATGTAACTATATAAGCCCTCTCCTAGCCTTGGAGAGGGGTTGGTTGTTTCATTTTCCATTTTTACACACATAATACAATTTATCCATTCCATCCATCACAATCCACATCTCTTTCTCTTGTTCTTGGTAGATCATAAGATTACATGTTTCTTCAATTGGTATCAAGAGCCATGGAGTGGTGTGTTTAGTTTTTGTGTTTGTCTTGTGATTTGTGTTCAAAATCTTTATAAAGAACAAAATTTTTGATTCAAAATTTTTTGGCGTAAAAACCTTAAAGTTTTCATTTTTATTGTTCCTATAGGGTTAGTAACACTAGTTGTACAAGAATTTTTGCTAAAAACCATTCAAAAATGTGTCTTTTTGAGTTTTGAAAATTTGAGTTTCGTAGTAGTTGGAACCGAACGAGTACAACCGAACAAGGTCACCGAACGAGTAAGCCGATCAAGAGAACCGAACTAGCTCAGTTATAGTGGGAACCGAACTAGTATCTCTTTGGCAACCGAACGAGTTGTCTATTTTAAGAACCGAACTAGTTCATCTGTGTTGGAACCGAACTAGACTCCTATCAGTTGGAACCGAACGAGGTTTGTTAACCATAAGAAACACTAGGAAAAACAAGATCTGGAGGTCGGGGAGGATAAATCAAATAAGTAGCCATTTTATTGATGATGAGAGAAAAAAGGAAAAGATGTGTGTGTGATAGGAGAGAGAAAAACACACACACACCTTATGTGAAATGTTACAAATGAATCCTCTCCCCTCCT
>BQNB010061909.1:0-36288 GCA_026074375.1 Tanacetum coccineum
TCTAAATTTGACAAGATTCATTCATGGATTTCTACTTATATTCAAATAATCAAATCTCGTTGTATTGATTTCAAGCTTTACATTATGATGCAATTATGGGACAAATGTTATATCAATTTCAAGAAAATCAACGAGATCACTTTTCAAACGACATTTAGAGGTCGTTGATATGTGTTTAATTACACATACCATTTTTCATATTAAGCGATCCTAAATGAATAAAAACATACCAAAAATACATTGTATTTGTATGTTTGCATTTGTATTGTGCAGGAACGGATATTCAAGAAAAGAACAAAAAGAAAGCCAAAGACAAATAAATCCAAGCACGGAGTGGAAAGGGCAAAGTCAAAAGTCATCAAAATTAAGTTATACAACTTGAGGGGCTAAAACTGCCACACCTCAAGTTGTGTTACTAAAATACCAAGTTGAGGGACCATAACTGCCAACCGGGCAGAGATTACATTTAAGTTATAAGACTTTAGGGGACCAAAACTACCTACTTCCCCAAAAGCCTCATTTCCCGCCCAACAAACCCATGTACAACTTGATGTCCTCCCATACCTTCTCCCCTGCAAAACCACTCGACACCCTAGCCAAAATCATTTCATCCACCCTACTAACCCATCCCAGTTGTATAAAAGCCATGTTGGCAATCCCTCACCTTTCCCAAGTATCTTCAATGGCTGAGATTGCTCTCCAAAGAAGCACAAATGAATTTGAAGGCTGGGATTTGCTTTAGGACTTACCTCACACAACAAGCACACTTCGTTTTTGCTCTCCAAAGAAGCACAAGCTGAAAGTCCAAGACTTCGGCTATAAATAGAGCTTTTTGTAAGCCTTTGAGGCATCTAGTTTTTAGTTTTTAATTAATTTCAGTTTTTAACTTAGCTTATTTTCAGTCATTTACAGCTTTTACTTTCATCTTGTAACTCTTTCAAGTTTTAATGCAAATTTAAGTTTTTAAGTCAATTTACAATTCCAGTGTTAAGTTTCTTAATCATATTGTTCTGTGTTCAAAAAGCTCTCACCACAGCTTACTTATAAGCTGTTTTCATTAAGTAAGAATAAAAAGTTAAGTAGTTAAGAGAAAATCACAAATATCACTCTCAAATATACCACAGCTTATGTTATGGATGATAAGCCAGTTCTGGATGGGCTTATGGACTCTCACTAGCTTGTTTTATGCAAGCTAGAGCTTGTAGATTCATTGTTTGACCCTGTTTTGAGCAAGGGTGTTGTAAGTTTCTCTTTTTCTTGTTTTCTTATTTACTGTAGAACTGCTTATTAGTGCTTATTCTTGACTAAAACCTGTTTATAAGTATTCTATTTTGTTATTTAACAATCTGTTTTTAATAATTAAGGACCAAATCAGCTTAATAATAAAAGAAAAATGATTTGTGAAAACTTTAAGGGGTATTTTGAACTAACAGTACTAACTCTTTAGTTAGTACTGCTAGTTCATTTTTGCTATTTTTCACTAGCAGTACTAACTAAAGCTACCAGTACTAACTCCAAGTTAGTACTGTTAGTTTAAACTGTTAATACTGGTGGTTCATTTTAGCTTATCAGCTTATTATTTCAGCTTGTTTAAAATTTCCTTAGCTTTTTAGAGTAGATTAAACCATTTTCCTTTACTGTTTTTAGGAGTAAGCTTATTTTTCTTTTCAAAAGTATTTTCAATAATGTATCAGTTTTAGTTTTCTAGTTTATTTGTCATTTTGGTTTATTCTAGTTGCTTATTCCTATTACTAAGTGCTTATTAAGGTTAGTGGAACTTTTGTTTTAGCTTGTTTGCTTATTTATTGTTTCTTTGAGTTTTGTTAGCCTAGCAGTACTAACCTTAACCTAACAGTACTAACTCAAAGCTAGCAGTACTAACTCCAAGTTAGTACTGGTAGTTAATACTGTTAGTACTGTTGTTAGTACTGTTGTGTTTATCTCGTTTAATTTAGCTTAATTGCTTTTTGTATTTGCTTATTTAGAGTTAGTTTAGCTTATTTAATTTGTCTTAAGTTTATTTGAGCTTATTTGTGCCTTAGTAATAAAAGTTTTAAGCGTTTTTGCCTTTTCTAGTTTTGATTCTTGTTCTAGTTTCTTTTCCTTGTTTATCTTTGAGGTCATTTGCTTATTCAGTGTTAGTGCCAATTCATAATCTTATCCCTGTCATTTTCAAACACCAATCATCAATCGTCTATCGTTTTTCCATTCAAGCCTCGTTATGACATAACGACCCGGGAATACTTTATACTGCTTCCGGATTCATTGCTCTCACGTGATTCTGATCCTTATTGTGTGTTGATATTTATTGGTACATAATAAAAGGGGTGAGTTCGCGCGAGTCAAGGCCCATTCAAGGTGGGACGGTGCAGAGATGAGATTGCTACATGTACTGATGGTTCTTATCTAGGCCCAGAGCGAGACAGAGTGGTTGCAGATCTTTCATAAGCTTAAAAGGATAGACTTAAAGCTAAAACTCATACAACGAATATCCTTCTTCAGGGTTTTCCAAGAGACATCTACAAACTCGTTAACCATAACACGGATGCTAAGGATATTTGGTATAATGTGAAGATGTTATTGGAAGGTTCTTAATTGACCAAAGATGATCGTGAATCTCAACTGTACGATGAATTTGAACACTTCGGGCAACACAAGGGTGAAAACATTCATGATTACTACGTCAGGTTTACAAAGCTAATCAATGACATGAGACACATCAAGATGACCATGCCTAAAATCCAGCTAAACTTTAAGTTTGTAAACAACATGTTACCCAAATGAGGTAGATTTGTGATGGCGGTCAAGTTAAACAAGGGCTTGAAAGAGTCCAATCATGATCAGTTATATGCTTACGTAAAGCAACACGAGTCGCATGCCAATGAGAACAAGATGCTAATGGAAAGACTCAACCAACACTCATATGATCCACTTGCCCTAGTGTCTAATGTCTCACCTTATCATTATCCTTCATCATCATCAGTTCCTCTACAACCTTCATACACTCCACCAGTCACTTACCAACCTCCGATTACTGATAACACACAACTTGATACAGGTTTTTCTCCAGCTGATGAATTGCTTGACAATTTAACAAAACAAGTTGCCCTTCTAGCCCAACAATACAAAACATAATTTCCTCCAACCAATAATCAATTAAGAACCTCCTCCAACACACGGAATCAAGCTAAAGTGCAGAATCATAGGGTTATGGTTCAGAATGTTCAGGGGAGACAGAACAGGGTTCAAGGAAATAATGCTAGGGGTATTGTTGCTGCAGGAAATAGGGGGCTCAGTACAGAGCTGGTAATGCAAATGCTGAGCAAGGAAAGCCAATCAAGTGTTACAACTGCAATGGGATTGGTCATATAGCAAGAAACTACACTCAGCCGAAGCGACCGCAGAACTTTGACTACTTCAAAGAAAAGATGTTGCTGATGCAAGCTCAAGAAAATGGAGTAGATTTGGATGAGGAGCAGTTGTTGTTTCTTACAGGTGGACAAACCAACACTTTTGATGATGAGGTAGACGAGGGACCATTTCAGGATATGGCTCAGAACGAAGACAACATCTTTCAAGCTGATCAATGTAATGTCTTCGACTTTGATGTTGATGAAGCTCCTACTGCTCAGACAATGTTCATGGCCAATCTCTCCTCTACTGATCCAGTTTATGATGAAGCTGGTCCATCGTATGATTCTGACACAATCTCTGAGGTACAAGATCATGATAATTGTCTCGATAATATGAATGAGTCTCATGAGGAACATGAGATGCACCATGTTGTACAACCAAACGACGTTGTTGACTCAAATTCTGAATATACGAGTAACAATAATATTATCTCGTATGAACAGTATGTATAAGACAACGAAGACCAAGTTGTACATAGTGATGTATCTTATGTTCCTAATGATGCAGTAATGATTATTACCAATGATATATATGAGCAGGATGCCTCATGTGTCACTTCTTACATGCCCAATGACACTGTTAATACATCCCTAATTGCTGAACTTGCTAGATATAAGGAATTAGCTGAAGCTTAAGAAAAAAAGGCCCAATCAGAGCTAACTGAACGAGAACTGCTAATTGATACACAGATGAAAATGATTATCAAAGACCGCAATGTTAAGGAAGAATCTTTACAAAAGGAACTTCATTATGTTAAAATGCAACTTAACTCTACCCTTAACCATAACAAGTTAATTAGGGAAGAAGTATCAACGTTAAAACATGATTTTAAATAGAAAGAAAATAAGCTCCTTGAAGAATTTTTGGACATGAAACACTTAAAAGAAAAGGTCGAAGATAAGCTATATAAACAAGATCAGTCTCTTCAAAGAATTCATATGTTATGCAAATCGAAGTCCTTTTATGATGAAATCAATAGGCAGCAATAGGCTACAAAAACCCCTTTTATCTGTCTAAAGCAAAGCAAGTTCAACCTGCTCTATATAATGGTCATGAGATTATCAAGACTAACCATGGTCGTCCCTTAGTTCATGACTCAGAGGACACCCTAGAGATAGCTGAGACTACTAGGAAACAAATTATTGAAAAAATAAAAGACCCAGCGTGTGTGAAAAAGAAGGTTAAGATTGCACCACATGATTACTCGAAAGAGAATTATCTAGCGACTTTCACACCTCAGAAATAATTGACCCATGAGCAGATATTTTGGTCTGATGACCTTCTCAAAACAAAGACCAAAGCTCTCAAATAGAAGGCCAAATCTGCAAAATCAATTATAGCTATGACGGTGTATCCTCCTAATACACCTACAAAGCTAGTCCCCAAAGTCCTCCCAAAAAAAAGTCAAGTACAAGTAAATATTTATTCTCTAGTACAACATTTTTTTGGAATTTGATAAAACCTATAAAAAGAGGATCACACCTATGGGTCTTACTAAAGGGGAAAGGGGTTTTGAACAAACAAAGACATGTTATCTCACCGAGGTAATCATATTTTTCAAAACTATCAAAGACCATTTTAAGGGAATTCAAAAAGCCTCATCAACGAAATTAAGGAAATGAAAGAAGTTTTTGATCTAATGGAGGCTGAGGTGGACCAACATGCTATAGATAAGAAGTGTAATGAAATTGAACGGAAAAACCTTCTTATTGAAAATGAGAACCTAATTGCTGATTGCTTATCCAAAGATGTGTTTTATACTGCAATAAACTCTGTGCTTACTGTATCTAGATTTTCTGACATGCATGATGCTTACACTGCCGGTCAAAAACATATTGCCGAACTTGAAGCTAAAAATTCTAATCTGAAAAATAAGATTCAAAATGATGATCACGATGAAATGATAAAACACTTTTCCAAACTTGAGGTGGAACACTTAAATTTCCAATTAAAGTACCAACATATTAAAGAACGTTTTGGAAACAAAAAATCAGTGACATATTCAGATGCTCATGCATTTGAGTCAGTTTTTGAAATTGGACATCTAAAAGAACAGCTTCAAGGACGGGGCAATACAATTAGAGAACTGAAAGTAAAAATTTCTCACTTGCAAAAGAAACATAGCGAAGCATACATCACCCCCCCCCCCCCCCCCCCCCCCCCCTCCCACCAATACGCATAGTAATTCAACAACTAATTAAGCCATTTTTGCTTTCTTTTGAAGCTTATCATAGAACCCAAAATCAGCCAATAAAAGCCCCACTCCTAGCTTAAAGTTAAGCCACCTAGAGTGTGAGTTAAGACTTGGGCTTCTAGGGGCTTATAAAAGAGCTTATTAACTACCTAAAAAACCAAATATCTTAAGGAACTAATATTGTTTTCTTTCCCCTGGTTTTTCTTTCGTTGTTAATCGATTCATTTTGATCGCATTATTGTGCATAGATGAATACTGTCATTGTTTATAGTTTACTCATTTCACGTACCCAAAATCCTTGATTCATTGTACTGATCTTTCTTTCCTTGCAGAGTTTGTTGGAGAGTGAAAATTGGCCTTGAAAGAAGACAATAATCTCCTAATTATCTGGTAGTCTACAATGAAAAAGTTAAACTCAATATTGAAATCCTTCCCGGCCTTTGTTCTGCTATTCCTGTGCTTTGTACACTTATGCGTCTCTGATGACACGTCGTCACTAATTGCTCCTAGAAAGTTGCTTCTGCAAAGCAACGATGTAATATCTACGTGGTTTGATTCAACGATACCTCCATGTAACTGGTCTGGCATAAGGTGCGAGGGTTCTTTAGTTTAACTTGGCATTATTTTTACCTGAATTCAAATAAAAAATGATGAAATTGAATTATACACCTTTACATAAGTGCAACGGGTATAAGCAGTAGAGCAGTTTAGTGGATGACTACAGTTAAACTACAGTTTAAATTGAATGGGACTACAGTTCTCGTGACAAGTTCGGAAGGTACATTCTTATTGGATGAGTTGAGGTGGTGAGCAGTCGAGAGTGGAGGAGTCGGGCAGAGAGAGTGGTGGTTGGCAGTGGCGGACCTAGGATTTCAACATAGGGTATGCACTCAACTTTGAAGGTATGCACTCCATGTATATTACTTAAAAAAAACAAATTTTTTTTACACTAACCCGTCTAATCGCAGGGTATGCACGTGCACACCCGTGCTATAAGCTGGGTCCGCCCCTGGTGGTTGGTGGCCGGTGGTAATGATGAGGTGGTGGTGATGAAGTGGGTGAAGAAGATGATGATAAATTATTAAAGCATAAGTTACAACTTATTAATGCTTATACCAAAAAGGGTATACAGGGACGGATCTATTGTTTAAATATGGGGGGCAAGTGCCCCCATGGCTCGTCGAAAAAGTCAAAAATTTAGTGTAATTTTGACCTTTTTTCGAAAGTGCCCCCCACTCGAGATTCAAATTGCCCCCCACTCACGTACTAAAACCCAAATTCAACACTTTAAAATCTTATAAATCCTTATCTCTAACTAAAAATACTCGATTTATCATTTCGATCTTAGTTTTTTCTTCCACATTTTGTTGTCATTGCAAAAAAAAAAAATTGCTCCTCACAAGCCATATTCCTGGGTCCGTCACTGAGGGTATATATGTAATTTTATTATAAAGTAAAAAGTAAGTAGCCGTCATTCGAGCACTTGTGAGTTGAGTAGCCGTCAGTCGAGCACTTGAGGGTTAATAGGACAAAAATAAGTGGGCCACTAATTAAGTTGAGCATTAGACACGTGTAAAACAATGAGTGGAGTTGAGTAGTCGAGTAATTTAAGATGACCATATTGGGAATAAGATGAAAACATGACTACTATGTGAAACTCAATTTAATTTTTGGCTCAAAACTGTACTTGGCTCAATAAGAAACATGGTACGGGTTTTGGATATTATATTTTCCTTGATAGAAAGTTGTATAAAACAAAGCGATTGTTTATTAGTAAGTGACTTGAAGTCGTTGAGAGCACAAGGTACGGTGGTTGGTAGCTTGAGCCATCGGCGAGAAAAGACAGGTCAGGCGCGAAACCAAATCGTGGGGTGGTGTTTGCGCGTCTCGCGCCGCCACCTCAGAAAAGAGGTATGGGCATAAAAGCGACGTGAAACGCAGAGTAGTTGTAACGCGTCTCGCGTTTTTGCGTTTTTATATATATATATATATATATATATATATATATATATATAATTAAAAGTAGCCGTTAGTAACGACTTGTTTAAAAAGTAGCCTTTTTAGGGGTGTTTTTTGTAACTTTTGAACCACTTTTTCACTATATATACATATATAAACTCACATTTTTATAACACTTCCAAACAATTATATATCTTTCATTTTTATATATCTCTTTCATTTTTCCATGGATCCCAATATGAATTCGAATCCAAACAATTGGATAAACGATTTCTTCTACAACCTACAAAATTCGTCATCTTTATCTAATCCGACAACTCCAACATCAAGCAACTCCCAATTGCCACCAAGCCCCACTATACAAATTCCAAACCCGTTCTCCAACTTTCAAGTCCCAAACCAAAACCCCTTTCTCAATTGTACTCCCGAGCAATTTCAATTTTGGTTATCACAAACACAACAAACCCAACAATCCTAATTTCTACCCCTTTCGTCCCAACCCGAAGCCCACGGCGAAGCCGAAGCCGACGTCGAAGTCGAGGACGAGGGCCCGTCACAACCGTCACACAAAGAAAACCGAAAAAAATCAATGGCCAAAAAACAAGCGCGTGACAAACAACCTAAGGAACCTAAAACCGATCGGGCGTTTTGGTCTCAAGAGGAGGAAAAACTTTTGACGAAATGTTTTATCGAAATATCCGAAGATCCAAAAAATGGGAGTGACCAAGCGAGGGATACTTTTTGGTTCAAAATTCTCACCATATACAATCAACAAGCCGATGAACTTGGTTTTAAGACAAGAAATAAAAATATTTTGACGGGTAAGTAGACATCGATGAATCGCGATGTTCAAAAGTTTAACGCGATTTACAACCAAACCGAGCTTTTAAGTGGTGAAAATGAAGAAAATTTGTATACCCGGATGCTCTCTTTGTTTCGTGATCAAAATAATGTCGAGTTTCGACACCGTGATGCTTGACTTTTTTTGAAAGATAAATATAAGTGGACAAACCCCGAGTCGACACAAGCACGAAGAACCCGAGGACGGGTAACGGGCGAAGATGAGCCTGAAATGTTTAGAAACGATGCTATACCGTGTCCATCCGGGGCTCCCCGAAAGTCTAAAAGTCAACGTTCCTTGGCAAGCTCATCCGCCACTTCCGGTTCATCTAAAAACCGACTAACCGAGTTCTTTCAAGAACAAATTCAATTTTACCGTGAAGCGAAAAAAGAATCATTGGATCGCGAGCTAGCGGCTAGACTCACGGTGGTCGAACTTCAAAAAAGAAATGAAGATTTGAAGATTCTTACTTTCGACACTACGGGGATGAATCCGGATGACGCGGCTAAGATCGAGGCTTTGAAAGAGAAGAGTCGGGCGACGTATTTTAACTTTTAAATTGTTGTCGTATTTTATTTATGTTTATGTTTTTTATTTAAGTTTATGTTTTTTTAAGTTTATGTAATGTTTTTTTTAAATTAATGAAATTTAAGTTTTAAGTTTATAAGTTTTTTTTATAAAAATGAAAAAAAAAATGGAAAAGTTCCCCATAACACTAAAAAATATGATGTTAACCAAGAAGTCACTTTTTAGTGTTATGAGAGTTTTTGATGTTGTGGCCAAAAAATAAAACTTTTTGTCGTGGCTTGAGCCATGACACCAAACCATACCTAGTGCTCTGAGTAAGATGAATATTATAATAACAAAGTTTTAGATTATTAAATTAAAAATAACATTTAATTGTTGTAATTTATATGTTTAATTATTAATTCATAATCCTCACGCTCTTTGGTCACGTCTGATTGTTGCCATTCATGGTCCGAATGAAGGCTCTTCATCTTTCTTTAGCCACATCAAAAGTAAAGGTGTTTGGAATAGAATTGTTGGATCAATAAATATCATGCATGAGAAAGGTTTTATTCCTCATTCTTCCATGCAGAGGCGCGTTAACAACGGGATTTCTACGAAATTTTGGTATGATACTTGGGCAGGTACTTTTTCCCTTAGGCAGCAATTCCCTCGTCTTTTTCGTTTAACTTTGAACAAGGATGCTTCGGTTCGCGATTGCTGGAATAATGGTTGGCATCTTGTTTGGTCTCGCAATGTCTCTAATGGAACTAATGCTAATCTGCTTACCAATCTTCTTAGCCTTCTTCAGAATACGATCCTTAATGATTCAGATGACGTGTGGGTCTGGTACTCTAGTAACTCTACCTTCACTGTCAAAGATGCTCGTGGTAAAATTGACGATAGTTTTCTTCTAGACGACGGGTTAGAAACTAGGTGGAATAGGTTCCTCCCAAAAAAGGTCAACATATTTATTTGGAGGACTCTCCGTGATCGCCTTCCTTCCCGTTGGAATCTCAGTCGAAGAGGAATCGAGGTCGCCTCTATTACTTGCCCTTCTTGTGATAACGGGATCGATACGTCTTATCACTCAATGTGGGTCTGCTCTCTTGCTACTACTCTTTGGATTCGGGTTTTTAAATGGCTGGACCTTAGTCCCCCAGATATTCCCAACTTGCGCGGTCTTTTCACTTGGTTAGACGATCTTCATATATCTTCTAACAAGAAAGCTATTATCGAAGTTGTTTGCGGTGTTGTCCTTTGGTCTTTGTGGAACTTCCGTAATGATATGATCTTCGGCGACACTCAACCTAAACGTAGCATTTTATTTGATAAGATTGTTGAATTTTCTTTTCGTTGGTACTCCTCTAGAAACAAATTGTCTTCCATTTCATGGAGCAATTGGATCCAAAACCCTATTGAGGTTTACTCTTTGTAATTTTTTCTAGCCCCTTGCTAGTTTTATACAATTCCGCCGTTCTAAAAAAAATAAAGCTTTCAGTTTTTAAAATGAAGAATAATACTTTCTGATGAGTAATTATTGCTTTCATATAGTTTTGCATATAAATATGTTCTTCCATGGCAGCATTCTCATCATCCATTAAAACCCACCTACAAAAACAATTACAGAAGCTGTGTGCATCAACATAGACCGTAATGAGTTTGGACCCATTGACATTATTTTCAGCTAATTTTTTTGTGCTTTGACCCATTGAGATAAATAATCTTCTCTAAGCTGGACATCTCTCAAATTTGGAATCCTCAAAAGGAACATCAAAAAGTGCTCATGATCCATCACTTCACGGCATTCGATCTAACCCAGTACCAAGCAATCGAACACCATTCACAAAATCATCATTTCAAACCCAGATCTCGATCACACAAAAAAATGAAGGTTATTCGCAGATCAAGATCGAATTAAGTGACATTAAAGAATTTGTTTCCAAATACGAGTTTGCAATTATGTGAATCGAAACAAGTTAAATAGCCTTATGTTTGATTATGTTTACTGTTTGAGGGGTGTTTGGGTCGTTTACGGGTTTTATTGTTTGGGTTTTGCGTTGATAAAGAAGCGATGGTAGTGTGTTTTCTGGTTTTCCAACTAATCAACAGAAGAAAGTATTTCTATTTGTTTCGAGTTCATTGTAGAAGAAACATGATTATTGCTTTATAATGTTCCAATGATCGACAAAAGCAAATATAATTATTTTTTTGTTAAAAAATGTGTTGGGAGATGTGAAGAAGATTGACTTTTATGGGTGGAAAGCCTATTTGGCATTGACTATAATTAAATAAGATAAGAAAATATGTCCGGCGTTGGAAGAAAGATACGGGTCACGGCTTTTTTGGTGGTACACAAATTTTGATATGCTGTGATTTCGGAATATATTTGAAAGTAGTTGGTCTAATCAGGAGAAAATATTAGTTCGTTGGTGAAGTCGGTACAATTTTAAAATTCGTAGGTATTTTATGACATTGACCCTTTATAAAAATGAAAAAAAAAATGAAAAGTTCCATGGGTTGGTGTCCATGAAGC
This sequence comes from Tanacetum coccineum, assembly GCA_026074375.1. NCBI lineage: Eukaryota > Viridiplantae > Streptophyta > Magnoliopsida > Asterales > Asteraceae > Tanacetum > Tanacetum coccineum. The sequence continues at coordinate 11,452 of BQNB010061909.1, forward strand.
GGAAGTCACTCATATGGCTAACATCATCGGTTGTGGGGCGGCTAAATTTCCCTTGAAGTATCTCGGCGTCCCTGTGGGTTGTAACATGGCCAGATGTCTCAATTGGAATGTCGTTCTCCTTAAGTTTTCCTCGAAACTGTCTTCGTGGAAAGCTCGGCTTTTATCCGTTGGTGGTCGTCTCTCATTAATTAGATCGGTTCTTGGTAATCTTCCTATATATTATATGTCCTTATATCTGATGCTTGTTGCCATTCGAAAGAAGCTTGAGTCTATGCGCAATAAGTTTTTTATAGGAGGTGATCCAGTTGAGAAAAAACTGACATGGATCAAATGGGACAAATGCCTCGCTAGCAAACGTGAAGGAGGGCTCGGAATAGGCAGTATATTCGGTCTAAACATTGGGCTTCTCTTCAAGTGGTTCTGGAGATTTTTTTGTGATCAATCCGACCTCTGGATTCGAGTTATAAAGAGCATTCATGGTCCTGGAGGGGGAATTAATAGCGACACCAACACTAGTTTGAAGCGAAGCACTTGGGGTTCAATTCTTTCTTCGATTAACAGCCTCAAGTCAAAAGGTATTGACCTCTTTTCCTACTGCACTCGCAAGATTGGCAACGGTCTGGATTCGAGCTTCTGGTCTGATTTATGGTGCGGTAATCAGCCTCTAAAGGTGATGTTCCCTCGCATTTTTCTCCTTGAAACTGATAAACAGTGCTCCATTGCCAGCCGTGTTGGCTTAATTGATTGGTCTTCAGTTTTACGGAGGGTTCCTAGAGGCGGTGAGGAGTCGTCTCAGTTTAATGCTCTATTAAGCGTCATAGGGAGTACTTCTCTCTCTGATCAGTGCGACGTTTGGCAGTGGTCTCTGAATGGCCTTTCGGGTTTTTCTGTTGCTTCCGTTCGTCACTTGGTGGATTCTTGGTTGTTAGATACTTGTAATGATGCCACTCGTTGGAATCGTCTCCTTCCCATTAAAGTCAATGTTTTTCTTTGGAGGTTGAAACTTAACAAACTCCCATCTAGGGTAAACCTTGATAGGCGCGGTATCGATGTCATCTCGATTAATTGTCCTTCTTGTCAAGGAGATCTAGAGACGGTCAACCATACATTCTTTAATTGTGGTTTGGCTAAAGAATTGTGGTCCCTTTTGGCTAAATGGTGGGATTTGGACATTCCGATGTGCGGCAACATTGCGGAGTGACATGCTTGGTTAGGTGATCTTCATGTCTCCTCTAAAGTCAGTTTGGCTATAAAGGGATTTGGGGGTACTCTTTTGTGGTCCATTTGGAATTTTCGTAACAATTTGATCTTTTCAAGCACCCCTCCAAAGAAGTTGATGATTTGGGACTCCGTTGTTTCTCAATCCTTTTTGTGAATTTCATCTAGAAATCCCAAATGCAAGATTAGTTGGATAGGTTGGTTGTATAATCCTATTGCTACAATTATCTCTATGTAATCTTTTCTAGCTTTTGCTAGTTTAATAAAATCCGCCGTTCAAAAAAAAATACTAAAAAAATATATGTTTCTAGTCATGGAAATTAAATCGGATATTCTTATCTAAATGCAAAATCTTCTATTACTTCATTAATACAAGATAAAAAGTAAACGCGTGTCACAATTGTAAACAAAACACATTGCCTTTTTCTGACGTGGCTGCTCCTCCGTCAATTTCTCACCAGTCCTACCACAACTTCATTCAAAGAAATAACCCATTAATGTAACTGCTTTCAATCACTCTCAAATCCTAAAACTGCTTAACTTCTTATTTAGGATCAACTATAGTCGGATTGCCATTAGTGATTTTTAAGATTGTATTCTTGAATCAAATTAATGAAGATTTGTTTGAGGTAAGTTTTAAGGTTTTAGTTTTTCTGCTTTGTTATGTTTGTTATTTGTCATATCCTTTCCGATTCTATCATCTATATGTTAATAGAACATCAGTCGATTATTTATAAAGCAAATGGAGTATTTTTGTGGCTGATCTCCATGTTTCCAAAAAAATAATCATTATGATTTGTTTATTCCAGCAAGGTTTGTAATTTACACATATCAAGTGTTTGATGAAATGTCTAATTGAAATAAAAAAAATTAAAAGTTCAAAATTTCTAAAATTAGTGATTTAGTTTTTGGATTTTCTTTGTTAACTATAAGTTCACAATGCTGCTTCTTTGGATAGTCGTCAATATGGCTTCTATGATACAAGGGTACATGCAATCATTATTATTGTATCTTTTTATAGTTAGTTATTTTGCACTATGTTAGATATTAGAAAAACTATAAGTTCACAATGATGCTTCTAATCGGATAGTCGTTCAATATGGCTTCTATGATACAGGGTACGCAATGCTAATCATTTGTTATTGTATCTTTTTTTTAGTTAGTGATTTTGCACTATGTTCATATACTTAGAAAAAGACTCAGGTAATCCACACATGTGTATTTACTATTCAAATATAGATCGTAGTTTTTAATAGGTAAACGTAATGACTTCGTTTCGTGAAACCGGGTACTAATACCAGGTTGTGTCTGTTTCAGAACTATATAAATACCTCTTCCAGAACTTTGGAAGATGGTATAGTCTTATTCATTTTACACACACGCACTTTAGTGTGTGTTTCCTTTTCTCTTCAACTATTCTCTCTGCACTCAACTTTCTTCTCTCTAGGATCTCTTTAGATCTATACTTCGTCGCGCGGGTGACTTCGGGAAACCGCTACAATTGACATCATCTGAGAAAGGGTGGATTCGTGATTGATTCGTGTCTTGTGGCTAAACAATATCAATTTCAAGTGGTGCTTATTTTGTTGGAAAAAATACCCACCGGTCTCAATTTTTTTTTGGTTCTAATGGTTTGTTAAGCCCTTGATCTTATCTTGTTTAACATCAAAAGAGGCTAGGTTGTATCAATTTCGTGTGTTAACAAGCTCGAAGTTTGAATTATAAGCTTTTAAAAAAGGCGCGCGCGTGTTCTTCGTGTCGTGGTTGGAGAAGTGGCCTTTAATTTGAGTTCGTTTCTTAAAGAATAGCACGTCGTTAAGGTGTGTTTAAAACTTAATGATAGCACACTTAGTATTGCATGTTTGAGCTTTGATTCGTGGATAGAAAAGGCTTATTTGAGTGATTTTGTAAAAAATCAGTCCTTGAGTGTTCTTGGTGGAGAGTTGCTTATTTAAATATATCTATTGCCGAGCCGGTTTGACAAAGTAGGGAAAAGATCCCTAATATTTCGTTGGAAATAGTCAATAGGCGGTTTGACATTGGTCAACAGCGAGTTGCCAAAAAACGGCGAGTTTGCTAAAACGGCGGTTGCCAGAAACAACGGCGAGTTGCTAAAACGGGAGAGTTTGCCAAAACGGCGAGTTGCTAAAAACGGCGAGTTGCTATATCTCGGCGAGTTGCTTAAAACGGCTTCGTGTTGCTAAACGGCGAGTGATGTGCAGTCTTGCTATAAACGGCGAGTTGCTGTAAACTCGGCTGGATTTGCTAAAGCGGCGAGTTGCTAAAACGGCGAGTTGCTAAACGTGTCGAGTTGCTAAAAACCACCCAACCCAATTCTAGACGAGTTATCAAACAAGCGGAGTTACTAATATTGGCAGCGGTTTTTCCTATGAATTTTTGTGGTTGAGAAAAGGGGTTTTCAGTTTTAAACACGCCATATGACTGTTGATCCGTACGTCCGTTTGTCAGCAAGCTTAACCAAACACCCCTAAGCTTACTTTTGGGTTCATAACAAGCTTAAATAAGCCCATAAACTACAAAATAGACTATAAAATGTGCTCATAAACCCAAAATTAAGCTTAAACAACACAAATTATACCAAAAAATGTGCACAAAAGATAAATGTTCAACATAGATGAAATTTTTATTTACAATAGAGCTTAATAGCATCAGCTTGAGCCAAGAACCTAGGTGACTTGTTGCTGCCCATCCAGCTAGACGTGTCCATACAAATCATTGTAACCTGACATAAAAAAGAAGAAGAAAATGGTTAGTTAGATTTTGAAATTTAATAAAACATATATAGTACCAAGTAGGGGTGAGCACGGTCCAAGGACCGGACCGGACCGGACCGACCTTGGACCGAGACCGAAACTAGCCAAAACGGCGGACCGAGGACCGGACCGAAATGGTACGGTCCGGTCCGGGTCGGTCCGGTCCGGGTCGGTCTTCGGTCCGGTCCGGTCCTACACGCATTATCATCGGGTTTTTGGTCAGACCGGACCGAGGACCGAATTGGTCTAAAACACCGGACCGAAATACCTTCGGTCCGGTCCAGTCCGGTCGACGGTCCGGTATGCTCACCCCTAGTACTAAGCATAAACATGCTACCTCGGCAGCCATGGGAATGTCGAAAGTGAAATGAGTAGGGTTGTGTTTTTGTTGCTTTTATATATGGCAAGCACTCTACTTTAATGAAATGGCATATTTGGTCATTCTATTTTCTTTTTGTTGTTTAAAAGAGACAATCTATATTGAAAGCTATCTATTTTAGGAACTAAACTCTTTTTTGAAACTTAGATTGATTTTCTTTTACCAAATCAAACTATGACACATCAGACCCGGGTCTAGACCGAACATTTCGGTTTGGTTTTCAGTTTGGACTTTTGGACCAAATCAATTTTCGGTCCGGTTCAATCTTGGTCGGTCCGATCTGATTTTCGGATCGTGCTCAGCCCTACTTTAGATAGTAAAAATTGTTAAACATAGCCCTAAAGGCTACGTTTAAAGTATTTACACATGCAATAATTGTTTCTACCTTTAATAATAATTATCTACTTGTTGCATTTAACCTCTTAACCGACTTTATGTACCATAGTTATACATGCATTTATTTCTTTAGCTTAGTGTTAAGTGATATGTTTAGCAAAACCCAAAACGCCAACTCAATTCTTTTATCAAACGCCTATAGCCAAGGCCAGAACTTCTTTCTAAACCTAGTATGAATATACTTTCAACATACTATCAAACGAAAGTATTCATTTGACCTTAATCCGGATTTACGTTGTTCCTAATCACGTAACGAGTTTTACTCCCTTATTGGTCAAACCAAGTCAAAGGTCACTTTGCGTAAACGTATCCTTTCCCGTTATGGGATATGCTTTACTTAAGATGCAAAGCACTTAACTTGTTTGCATCAAGATGATTAGTGATCAAATTCATCGTTGATTATCATGGATTAAGTCCAAGTGACTAATTGAGTTTGTGGTATTTAGAGGTTAATCATACTTTGAGTTTTCCTACTGTAACACCCTTAAATAGGGTCGCAGCGGAATAATGTGTCCGGGAGCGTTACTTCATAGATCAATAGCACAAGATATGAGAACGACCTCTAAAAGAGTCGTTTAAAAATACGATACATTGGATTTATTGAAATTGTTTGATACAAAGCACAACGGCTTAAATTGTTCAACATTTGATAATAAGTATTTTAGATCAAAACAAATATCCTTAGATGTAATGACTCCAAATCTTTTATGCATGACTCCCCAAAAGAGTATCCCCAATGTATCCTTAGCACCTCGTGTCTCATTGACCTGAGAAAACATGCTTTAAAACGTCAACATAAAGTTGGTGAATTCATATATTTATGTAAGTATAATGTAAAACCGCAAGATTTTCCCCGTAATTATGCAACCTGTGCACCAATCACAAAATGGAATTACGTTTCCCTAAGCTCATGTAAATGAAGCTCGACATGTATGAATGCAATATAAATATTGCCACATTGCCCGTGATGATGTTTAACCCGAAACATCCCAAATCTGACATGGTATACATCCGTTGGTTCACTCCGTGACACCAGTGAGAGCTACTCACCCGGATGGGGATGTCAATCCCAAATAAATCTATTTATAACATTCGCGCTCACACAAAGTAATTGACAATTCATGATAATGGGCACAGTGGGTTATCGCTACTTAGACAACCAAATAATCATGATAAAATGTACACTTGTGTCCAACTTGTAAAACAATGCATGCTTCTTACCCCAAAAGTTGTAAATCACTGATATAGTAAAACATGGGCTATGAACTCACCTTAGTGAATAAACTTATGTATATGAATCAAGTGAACGGAAACGCCACAGATAAGACCGAATGCAACCTAATTAAATATAGGTCATATGAGTACAATGTACTTAATAATACTACATCACAAGTTATATAGTTACACCACCACCTAATAGTTTTTGTTTAGTTTAAAATGTCAAAACAATGTTTAAATCGTACTTTATTGAATAAAGGTGTTTGTATTTGTATTTGTATTTGTAAGATAAAGTGTGGTTTTCGTCTCACAATTGATTGTTTGTTAATAATACATGTTTTAATATTATTATTGATTATATAATGATATTATATAATTGGTTTAATTGTTTTTATGAAATAGTGCACAAAAGTAAAAATAGTGCGTTACAGGTTTTATATAAACCTTATATCTTTATGTTTGAACTCCGTTTTTCCGTTATTTATATCCATGCTCCGTACTAAGTAACATATCATCAATTATATTATACTTCATAATATTATGCCCCTGATGAACAGTAGTCTTTTAATTGTTTTTATAATAATTATATAAAACTACTGATTATATTATTAATCGTCGTAAACCTTTCCAAAAGTATAACTTACTCATATTTAATCCGTTTCGCTCGTTCTTATATGTATGGATTCGTATTTGAAAAGTCTAATCAAATTTTACATTTATGATATGGTTTGGTACTGTTATGAACAGTAACAGTAAGTGAAAGTTTATAAAAATACTTTTTATAACTTTAATTATTGAAATCGTATTTTAATCGTATCCGGCGTTTTAATTACGGTTTTTAGATGATTTCCTTTTATGTCTCGTCTTCGTAATTCAAATATCTCTTTATGAAAATTATTTCCCAATAGTATACTACTCGTGAAAGGTAACCATTTTTATTAAATTTACCTTTATAAAAATACTTTTATTCTTAAACTTGTAAATAAGTATCACCTTCATTTTAATCCGTTTTTCGTGTTTCTTAATGTTTGGAATTTATCATGAAAAAAAGTACTTTCTTATATAAATATCCCCCTTAATATATCAGATTGAAAACAGTTGAATATTTTTTATAAAATAACTTTTATAAAAATTCTTTTATTATTAATATTTGTAAACTTATAAATGTCATATTTCCTACGTTATGCTTGGTTTTTCATGTTTCTTATATGTACGTTCTTGTGATAGGTACTAATTAAATTAAAATATAAAATATATATGTTTATACACGAATTCAAACAGTAGGTAATTAAGTTTGTACCTAATTATCTTTATATACTTGATTTATATACTTTTTATTTTATTAAACTATTACAAGTCCTCTAAATTTATAAAATGGATATAACTTGATATTTCTATATTACTTTATATGTGTCCATACTACTTTTCCATGAGGTATAGGTCCTCAAAATCAATTTGTTCTAATCTTTTCTAATTAAAAACTTTCAAACACAAAATAATTCATTTAATAACCCACAAAATTGTTTAAACTTATATAAATTGTATACCTTCATTTTAAGTATTATTTCACTAATGTACATATAAGATTCCGAATTATAATGTCCTTGTAATATCTCATAAATTCATGAAATAAGCTAGGTGGTGATTAAATATTATAAGCAAGATGTAACATAATTTTATGAATAAATGGATGTTTTTTAAACTTTAAATAGACCTTATAGATGAGTAGTAGGATGATAAACACAAGCTTATACTTAAGCTTAAACCCAATGAATCAACCACAAGATCAAACCCTAATTAGGAAATCCTAATTATGGTTCTTGTATGCTTCTTGTTTAACCATCAAAAACCAAGCTTCCAATGCCTAGATATGTATTTAGTATACTTAGATTGAATACTTGTATTGCTTTGATTATGAAATTATATGAAAACCTAAATAAATTATGGTGAGCCATGGGTTATAGATGGAAATGGAGAGAGTTTTGTGGCTTGGTGAATTGCTTGGAGTATGTAAATGAATGCTAGTATGTATGACCTTCCTTATATAGCAAATGGGAACCCTAAACATCTAAAATTAAACCATAGGATTGTAAGTGGTTTCAATGTACAAGTGTAAGAAGGCTTTCTACTCCTCCCTAGGCATTACATGGCTGGAAATTGGTGTTTAGGGAACATGCGATGTGCCAATTTATGGAAACTTGTGTAATGTATCTATGTTGTGAGGTTTAAGAAGTATACAAGTGAGTTTTGATTAATTTCAAGTGTATGTGTATGTATCGGACTAAGTACTAATAAGTGATAAAGTGAGTTAATTTTTATGTATTGGGTATAATTGTGGGTATTGGTTTGAGTATAGATAGGTATAGGTGCTTCCGGGTTATGCCGAATGTAATGTATTGCGGAAACGTACAGTTTTACGTAACAATAAAATTAAAAATTATGAAAAATTATAAATTATACTCTACTGAACATATTATCACTTTGCTTGATGTAAAACTTTTATTTGTTTGTGTCGTTTACGTTGATTGGAAGATTTTTAGTTTACGTGATTTAACTATACGGGATTAATAATGAATAAAAACAAACGCGTAAAACTCTAAAAATAAATAATGGAATAAATGAAGTCATGTTAGGCCTCAATTTATTGAGTCGAAACAAGGAAGTTCGGTCAATCTACGATGGAACTTCGGTCTTTTATTAGTTAATTGTTTGTATTAGGATAATATCGGGAAATCGGGCTCGATAGATTATCTAAATTGTATATGTTTTGGGTTTATCCCATAGCAAAACCCGGCCGGGTTCCTAGTTAATATCCCGGCGCGTCACTTTAATTTGTCGGGGTATATAAGGAACTTTTCCACTTGGAAAGTTAGTTGTTCCAATAATATCTAAGAAATGTCTTTTCTCTTTTTTCATTTCTCTCTCTTCTTTCTCTCTCTAGAAAAAACTCTTTCTTTCTCCACTTTCTAGTTCTAATTTCTTGATCGATTGTTATGATGTGAAGTGTTAACGGGATCTACAATTGTATCAGAAGCCAGGTTCGTATTTGCAGAAGAGTGTGTTGTGTCTTAAAGATGTTACATGTCGTATTTGCATTCTCTGTTGATTTAATGCTAATACTGAATTGCATTGCTTATATTCTTCATAAAGTCAAAGGAATGTGATATGTTTGCAAAAAATGCTATTGTCGAAACAAACTGAATCTGGTTAACAACGAAGATTTTATATAAGTTCATAATATGCTTTAAAGAGTTTTGCTAAAACTTGGAAAACATTCGATTTCTCTTGAACTTTTTTTTACATCCATTGTAAAGAACAGATGAAAAACAACACAATTGCAAAGAAAAAAGGCTTAAATGTATTTCGAAAAGAACGGAACAATTATCATGAAATACAAGATTTAAAGCTCAAATGGCAAGACAAGAACATGGTGATAAATGAGTTAAAGAAACTACATTCTAGTAACAAAAGGAAAAGTGTGTGAAAAACTCAGTTTGATAACACCATCTGTTGTTCGAACAACAAATGCTCAACGGGATTCCCAAAACCATAGTTTAGGAAAACCGACTCCTTTTTCAAATTCTCCTTAAATGAGAAGTTTTCAAACGAATAAGTCGGTTAATAAAACTAATGCGTCGGATGGTTTGTTTAAACCAGTCACTCAACATACTTTGCCTCGGAATAGAAACCAAGCGGTTCAAAACACAAATGTGCTTTTAAATAGGATGTTTTAGAATTGCCTCCACCACAAAACTAACTAGACACCACAGTTGCCTCATGCTTAGAGATACTCAATCATGTCACATGTCTAAATCTTCAGGAGTAATTCACACTACTAGTGTTAGCAGACCACAGCTTAAGTGCTATCAAGTTAAAGATAAGGTCGTGCCAAACAATAGTCAAGTGAAGTTTCAAAAGAAGGAAGTAGAAGACCATCATAGGATTTCTAGTATTTCTAAGAAAACAAAGTCTGTAACTGCGTGTAATGATAGTTCAAACTCCAGAACTTCAAATAAAAATGCTGTTTGTGCTGAATGTGGAACATGTGTGTTTAATTCTAATCATGATGCTTGTGTTTCTCGATACTTGAAAGACGTGAATGCTAGAACTAAGAAGCCTAATGTAGTGCCTATTAGTGCTAGTAAACCCAAGAGAAAAGCGAACAAATCTGTTGCAACACCCCATAAGAAAATAGTTGCATCAGATACCACTATTCAGAAATCCAAGAGTTACTATAAGGAGTTGTATGAGAATACAAATCAGGAATGGAAATGGTGGATAGCTAAGAGATGTCCATCAGGTTATACATGGACACAAAAGCCACTTAGGACCAAAAAGATATGGATGCCTAAGATTAGGAAAGATGATGAATCAACAAGTATTAGTCCCACTATAGACATTGTCTCTAGGATAACTAATGTCTTGAAGATATCAAATTCCTTAGGATCCAATTTGTCCAATGTTCCATCGTCCTCTAATTCTCTTGCAGATTGTACAACTCATCCTATTCATTGTTGACTCTGGATGCACAAAGCACATGACGGGCAATCTTAAGCTGTTGTGTAATTTTGTAGAGAAATTTCTGGGTACTGTTCGTTTTGGAAATGATCAGTTTGCTCCAATTCTTGGTTATGGAGATCTGATTCAAGGGAATGTCACGATAAAACGGGTTTATTTACGTAGAAGGCTCAATCACAATCTTTTCTCGGTTGGTATTTGATGTGATGCTGATATGGAGGTTGCTTTCAGGGGACTCTACTTCGTTTTATGAGAGATCTTCAGGGAAAAACGATTTACTAACTGGTAGTTCGTGGATTGATCTACTACACAATATCTCTTCAAGCAACAACTTCATCAACTCCAATCTGTTTCATGGCTACAAGCTTCACCACTCAAGGCATGGTTATGCATCGAAGGGCTTTTTATTCTTAACTTCGATTACATCACCTTTACTCTCAAAGAAAGAGGTTGTGAAGGGACTTACCTAAGTTGAAATATGTCAAGGATAATTGTTCGTCTATGTGAAATGTGGTAAAGCAAAAAGAAGTTCATTCATAGACAAAAGCAGTTCCTAGTTCCAATGGAGGGACTAAATTTGCTTCAACATGGACTTGTGTGGTCAATTGCGGAGTTGCATGCATAAATGGAAGAAGTTATTCTGGTGATTGTTGATGACTATTCAATACACTTGGACTCTTTTTCTACGATCAAGGATGAAACACCAGAAAGAAGTTCTTAAAGATTTCTCAAAGATGATTCAATGCAATCCCTTCAAGCTCATCGTTATTACTGTCCATACTGACAGAGGTACGAAATTCTTAAACAAGACACTCTCATGCTATCTATTTCAATGATGAAGAAGGAACTGAACATACATACTTTCACACTCCTCGAACTCCTGAACAAAATGCATTGCGAAAGGCGGTACCGTATCTAGTTGAGGCCTGCTTATCGAACGATGCTTTAGCTTCTTAAGCTTCCATTATCATTTTTGGGCTGGAAGCAGTAGTTGCAACCGCAGCTATATCAGACATATCAATCATCATATTCCACTTATGGAAAGATGGTGTCACATCACATAAATGACAGGGAAACCTTTAATAAACATCTTCACTTCTTTTGGTTTTGCATGTGTTACATAACTAGAGATGGGGAAAAATCTAAGTAAGTTGAAAGAAAAAGGGAAATCCATTTGTGTCATGGTGGGATATTCTACTCAGTCGAAGGGATATCGTGTTTTACAACAAGAGAAACGCTTAATAGTTGAGTCCAAACATATCAAGTTTGATTGAAATCAAGAAATGATGTTGTTTACCACAGTTTAGACCTCACACGCCACAACGACAAGAGATGTCTGTTGAAAATGTCTCTTCAGGCCTCATTCCTCAAGGACATAAGGCGGTCAAACAATGGCAACTTGACCCCGTTCCCCCAAGTACATATTGTTGTTCTTACAGCAGGAAAAGACAGATTCGGTTCACAAACAAGGGTTAGATTTAGAATTTCTCTTCAGTCCTTTACTTGATGAATAATTACAATCCATCTCTACGGTCTTGATTGAGGAAAACAACAATGATTAAGCATCGAAATTTGCATCATTTCCAAGAAGATGAATTTTATCATTCTTTTTGTACTCGGGTACAAGAAATTGGTGAGTCTTCCTCCACGCAACAAAACCTTGATAAATACCGATGTGCATTCATTTCAAACTGAAGTCATGATTACCGATGGACCAGAGATCATCCATTTAGAAAAGTTCGTGGAAATCCAACCATGCCACAGTTCAAACAATGGGGCAACTTGCACAGATCCTGAAAATGTGTTGTTTGCACCTCACGGTGAGTATTGTTGAACCGAAGAACATTAAAGAGGCAATGGCTGATTCTGCATGGATCGAAGCAATGCAGGATGAACTTCATCAGTTCGACAGACTAAAAGTCTGGGAACTCGTCGACAAACCATTTGGCAAGATGGTTATTAAGCTAAAGTGGTTATGGAAGAACAAAAAGGATGAAGATCAGACTGTAATCGCAAACAAAGCACGGCTTGTTGCTAAAGGTTATGCCAGGATGAGGGTATTGATTTCGAAGAATTCATTTTGCACCAATTGCTCGCTGGAAGCAGTTTAGATTTTTGTTGCCCACGCCCAGCACACAAGTCTTTTCTAATTTATCAGATGGACGTGAAAATGGCATTTCTTAATGGTCCACTAAAGGAGGAAGTTTATGTTGCTCAGCCAGATGGGTTTGTTGATCCTGATCATCTAGAAAAAGTCTACAGTCTAAGGAAAGCTTTATATGGATTGAAGCAAGCTCCAAGAGCCTGGTATGATGAACTATCAAACTTACCTGATGTCCAATAGGCATTTTATAAACGGTCAATTGACCAACCTTGTTCAAGATAAATTACGGGGAGGATATTCTACGTTGTGCTAGATTTAGTTGATGACCATAATTTTTTGGGGTCTTCCAAACCCTAAATATTAAAAAGATTTGAAACGTTTATTGCCACATTTCGATTTGAAATGTCCTTAATGGGGGAGATGAAGTTCTTTTTAGGACTACAGATCCACCAGTCCCCAAAAGGTATTTTTATCAATCAGGCCAAGTACGCTTTAGAAATTCTAAAAAAACATAATATGGACAATTGGTCACTCATTGGAACACATGGATACAAAACCCTAAACTAGATGTAGACGTGAGTGGAGGAACCCGTTTAGACAATATGATTATCGTAGTAAAATCGTGTCTCATCATGTACTTGACATCTAGTAGACCAAAAGTAGTGCAAGCAGTATGCTATTTGCACGTTTTCAAGCATGACCAACTCAAAAAGTCACCTCCAAGGAGGTAAAGAATCTTAAAATACCTAAAGGTTACCATAACCTGGGACTCTGGTATCAAAAGGATTCTGGCTTTGAAAACGAACAGCATTTTCAGATGCTGATCATTGCGGATGCCTTATACTCGGAAGCACTTCTGGAGGGGATACAGTTCCTTGTGTGATAAACTTGTAAGATGGGATGGTCAAAGAAGAAACAACACTGCACTGCAATGTCTTCAAACAGAGGCAGAGTACGTGGCGTTATCTGCAAGTACGTGCTCTAAGTATGTGGAGAGGAACAACTTCAGATTATGGCTTCAACTACAACCAAAATACCGTTGTTATTGCGACTTCTCAGTCAGCCATAGCCAATTCTCTTGCAACCCCATTTACATAAATGTCATGGACAAGACACATCCATACTCGGTTTCATTTCATTAAAGGAAAACAGGTTGAAAATGGTATAATTAAACTATATTTTGTCAGAAACTTGAATACCAATTAGCTGACATGTTTATGAAGCCCTTCCTGAGGATCGAGTTTTTAAGTATCTTGTCTGAGGATTAGTATGAGATGTTTTACTCCAGCGGAATAAGAGGTTCTGACAAATGAGACTGCTTGGATATCATCATCAAACAGCACTATGTAAATATTTTTGAGAAAAGCAAATAAAAAATATATAAAACCTTGAAAAAGAACTGTCAAAATACAGAAATTAGAAAATTTCCAAAAATGATTTTCTCGGACACGTCTCTTGGAATCGATAACATTTACGTGCTCAGAAATGTCGATTAACATTGACACGGGTGTGTAAAATGAAGTTCGACAGTTTAGTGAGTTGCAAATAGTTTCAAAACATGTAAATTTCTAATTTTTTAGATGGGCTTATGTGCAATTGTAAGTAAATAACCCGGGACTTTAAAGAATAGGAGGTTTTTAACTTATCCTTCACAATGAGAAAATTAACGTTTCTTGGTCTTGAGTAGTTCTTACAAGACTTTCAAATGTTTTTACTCAAGAAAAAGATAGTGTACGTTTACAGTGCGCTTACCCTTTGTCGTTAGATAGTGAAGTCTTAACACTTTGGTTTTTCAAAAAGTTTTTGAACACAATTTTTCAAGAATTTCTCGATGACAATTCATAATCTTTCAAAATTATGTGTTCAACACTCCAACCCTCATAATGTTTTCAAAAGACAACAATTTTTCAATTGGTCCTATTTTTGAGGGGGAGTTTTTCGAAAAACAAAGTTTTAATGTTCTTGGATACATCAACATCGAACAACTCTTTATGTATTCAAAACATTATCTAAAATGTTCCCAAACCATTCATTGCTGGAACCTTATTTTTCTACCACAGTTTTTTTCAAGACATTAATTTTAATCACAAGGTATTTCAAAAACTAAGTGTTTATTATTTAAAATAAGGGGAGAAAATGTAATTAAAATATGATCTATTCGACTCAATGTGCTGAAGAAAAGGTTTTATGGTTCGATCTTATACCCAACAACATCTTAATTTCACGACGATTTGAAATCATAGGTGGTGTAGGTTAGGAATCAATCCTATGATCCAACCAGTACCGGAGGATCTACCCAAGGATATTCCAAAGTCTAGAAATAGCAGTCCTTAGGTATGCTTAGAGCATGAATGTATTATGGAAATAATGCGATAAGATTGGTAAGCTTAAACTGGAACAATCACAACAAGGTGTTAGTAAATGACATCTTGGTAGCATTTAAGGCGTTGAAGAATGAAATGAATGTAATGGATAAAGGGTCTAAGGAAATGAAGCCCTCACACAACTTAAGGCAAGAAACCGGGATTGTTGGTCATTACATTAATGCTAGTCTGAATCACAAGTTGATTGCTGACATTTGAAACGACATCATGGACCAGTTGATGCAAGCAATGCACAACCTTCCCAGCCATTCGGGTTTCTTCAAAGAAACTTGTCTCATTTGTCACGGTTATCCAACGTGATCTATTGAATCCTTCACTCCGAGATAGTTGTATTGATAGGTGGCATTATGCTCCAGTCTCCCGGATACTAAAACCAAATGCACTAATCGAGTCTAGAGCCAAGAGATCATAAAAAATCTAATTCAGGACACATTCCTTTGCAAACACTTGTTGAACATCATCAAGTTCCAAGCTGTTATCAAGAGTCTACGCAATATCATTGTGCTATTTGCCAGAACATCCGAGTGATACTAATGTATTCACAATGAAGATGGAAATCCTGCTTGAGCCAGGCATCAAACAAGCTCTTGGTAGGTGACTTGCGAGATTCTATATGAATCAAACTTGTGACAACTGGATATCGATTTGGTCCAGTAAATGAATTGACGGTTGATGAATTTTGATAAAAACATGACACTCTCGATGTGTTACAAAAACTCTTTAACGAGTGATACGTCGATTGATTTTCAAATCAATTTTCTCGTTTATCACTAACGTAAACCTGCAGGTCAAACGGTGGTAACGGCAACCTCAATCCCATTCAAATGCTCAATCTACGAAGACATACTATCTAGAAAGCTCAAGATTTAAAGACAAAGACTTCCGCAATCTCTGAAATAAAGCTTTCAAAGTTAATGCAAAAGTTATGAGCATGTTGTGTCCAAAGACACAAGATGCAAGATGCTTATCCGATCACAAAGCATGAAGGAACAAGATTGCAATGAAGGACAAAGACAAGAACACTCGGCTTAAAATGACAAAGCAATCTCACTGATCTCATGAAAGAGTGTCATCAATGAACTCACTTCGGGGGAGATTGTTAGCCTCAATTTTATTGGTACTTACTAGGTTGAGTCAATAAAGGAAGTTCGTCTCCCGTGTTCAGACCTCTCTTGGGGGGATTGTTAGCATCAATTTTATGAGTCGAACAAAGAGTTCGGTCCACTCTATGTGGAATCGTTCTTTAATTAGTTTAATGTTGTAATACGGATAATTATCGGGAATCTGACTCGATAGATAATCTAATATTGTTTATGTTTTTGGGTTTTAATCCAAGCAATAACCTTGATCCGGGTCCTAGTTAAATATCCTGCGCCTCCGTCACTTTAAGTGTCAGGGTATATATAGGAACTTTTCCACTTGGAGAAGTTTGTTGTTTAAAATATATAAGTAATATCTTTTCTCTTTTTCTCATTTCTTCTCTTCTTTCTCTCTCTAAGAAAAACTCTTTCTTTCTCTTTCTAGTTCTATTTCGTGATCGATTGTATGAAGTGAAGTGTTAATGGGATCCTCAAGTCATAATGACTGAAAATGTGAAATGTTACAATATACCCTCGATGAACGAGACATTGATAGTCGAGAGTGACAAAGGTATGTCCCGACTAAAGATCATATCTTGTATTAAAGCCCATAAGTATATCGAACGAGGTTGTTATTTGTTTTTTTGTTTACTGTGACTGAGAAGAAAACTAAGAGAGCGATTTTCCCATAACTTCACACCGAGGTAAGAGAGAGAAGAAAGGAGAAGAAGCAGAAAGAAAGAAAGGAGTATAGAACAGAGCAGAAAGAGGAAAGTAAGAAACGATTGAAGTGCCTGTAATTCATGACTTTCCTGAGGTGTTTCCTGATGATTTGCCAAGACTACCACCGCGGAGGCAAGTAGAATTTCGAATTGATCTGGTATCGGGGGCTGCACCTGTTGCACGAGCACCGTATCGTTTGGCACCATCTGAGATGAGAGTGTTGTCAGAGAAATTGCAAGAGCTGTTGGAGAAAGGATTTATTCATTCGATTTCATCACCGTGGGGAGCACCAGTGTTGTTCATGAAAAAGAAAAATGGGTCTTTTTGAATGTGTATTGATTATCGCGAATTGAACAAGTTGACTGTCAAGAATCGTTATCCTCTCCTGAGAATCGACAATTTATTTGATCAATTTCAAGGTATGAGCGTGTATTCTAAGATCGATCTGCGATTAAGATATCACCAGCTTCACATTCAAGAAAAGGACATTCCAAAACTGCATTTAGAACTCGATATGGTCACTTTGAGTTTCAAGTAATGCCATTTGGATTGACTAATGCGCCTACTATATTCATGAACTAGATGAACCGAGTATGCAAGCCATATCTTGATAAGTTCGTCATTGTGTTCATTGACGATATTTTGGTTTATTCCAAGGACAAAAAAGAGCATGGAAAGCATTTGAAGATTATTTTGGAGTTGCTTAAGAAGGAGAGATTGTATGCCAAATTTTCTAAGTGTGACTTTTGGTTGGATTCACTATAATTCCTTGGTCACGTGATTGATCGTAATGGTGTTCATGTTGATCCTGCAAAGATCAAAGCCATTAGGAATTGGGCTGCTGATGAGGTGTCATTTTATACACTTTTTCGGGGTCGTTTAACCTCCTAAATCATGCATTTATGCCCATAAGGTAATTAATTCATTTTAATTTTCAGGTATTTTTCTCATTTGGAGGCTTTTTGGAAGAATTACCAGTGACTTGGGACTCGGCTTTGGAGAGAAACGGGACAATGACTCTACCGGGGACCTACACCAACATTGCTCAAGATTTCTCTATAGTGGCTGGAGACGGCGTCACTGATACAACATGACGCCGTTACAACAAAGATCAAGAAGACGTTACAAGATTCCACGATGGCGTCAGAGCATACGACCCAACCCATTATCTAGAATATTCTCTTTCATGACGGTGTCATGATTAAAACGCGATGCCATCACAATGATTTTCCTATATATACAAACCCGAATTTAGGGTTTTGGGTGTGCAACTTTAGAATAAAATAAGGTACGAACCCTAGTTCGTTTAGCAGCTGTTAGGGACGAATTTAGGGCCTAAAAACCCTATTGTACTTCCTCCAACTCATGTTTTAATCAAGTAAGGTTTATTTAATCATTCAATATGCCCATGTGTTGTTTGACCCATCTATGTTCTTGCTTTATCTATAACATGCTTGGCTAAACCTCCTATTGTGTTTATTTGTGATTGTATGAAACCTAGAATGTAGATCTTTTGGTGTTGCTTCATTCGTCTGATGGATTGTGATGGTTAGGTCTTAGAAACCAGTTATGTTAGTATCGCTGTTGATATGTCTAGGGAAACATGATTGTGTAGAAAGGATACCATCAGGTAACAGTCTTCATACTACATTGCCCCCTAATATGGTTGACCCATAATTTTAATATATTTCACATGCACTTAGTGTACTCCTAGGGGCCTTGTAATAGTCTTCATACTACCTTACTTGTGCGTTGCTCTAGCGGAATACTAAGTAGATGGCGGGTTTGTGTAATTTGTTCATGACTTAGGAAATAATTACATAGATCATCTCATAGGTGAAACTAAAGCCATCAACACTAGGAGAAGCAATCTAGGGAGTAATACATGATTAAATAAACACAGTCTTTTATCTTATTGTTATCACCAATTAGTTTAGATTTATATTTAGTTAATAGCTAAAACCAACCAACTCTCTAATTATATGATTTACTCTGCTTTCTATAAAAACATAAAAACACAAAGATAGTCTTCTTTCAACCCTTGAATTTCTGTTAGGACCATGATCAAGCCTTCCCCAACTATTCTCGAGTGAACGATAACAACCCCTCGAGTCTTGCCTATACTACTACTACAACGATTAGGTGCTCTGCCTAGGGAGTTGTAAAACTTCGTGTAGAAGTCTAACGACGACCGCATCAAGTTTTTGGCGCCGCCGCCTGGGGAATAGTTAGGTTTTGATCATAGTTTAGCTTAGTTCTACTTGCTTGAATCCTTTTAAGTAAGATTTTTTTTTTGCATATTAGCTTTCTTGTAGTCTATCTGCTCTTTATGTTATCTGTTTCGTAACCCATTCTCGTCAACCACCATTGGAGACGAGAATCCTATCCGCACTCTAGGAGATTACTCCAAACCTAGCCATGAGGGCTATAAGAATACCATCGAGCTCCCCGTTGGGAACAACGTGGTACCTCTTCGATCCGACACCATTCGGTTGGTGCAAAACGGATGATGATTCTATGGACTTCAGTCCGAAGGATCCAATACCAAAATGTAGATCTAATTCAATATAGATCTTTCTACCATGTTTAGGTTGTAGCCAATATGAGATAGTTTCCACACTAAACTATAGGAGAAACATATGACTCATGGAACACGATAAGTATGCAAAACTAACTTATAATGCTAAGAAGAACGCATGAATAATACATAACTAATCTTTTTAATTGATTACTAAAATGTTACATATTTACTAACTATGAGATTGCTTTTCTGGTGAGAGATGTCTCTTCTCTAATGATGTAGGGTTCCTTTTATACACCAAGGATAAAAAACCTTTAGACTTAACAATACGCGTTAGAAGATAATTGCTTATCTTTTCCTATATTAGCTCATGCATATTCTAAACGGTACTAACTATTTTGTACAAAAATAATAAATTCGCGGGTACAAACTTATACTAAACGGGTACAAACTATAAACTATCGGTACTTTTATTCAAAATAGCGGTTACTAAGTCAGGAAAGCATAATTCCCAACAATCCTCCCCTAAACATGTTTGTTAAACTTGTTTAACTTCATGTTTCTCTGATATAGATATCTTGAATTTCATGAAGGATGTATTCAAACACTCTGTCAAATCTTTGACTCTATTTGAGATAAACTTAAGTGCCTTTGATCCTTTCTGTATCATTCTTGGATCTTCACTTTTGAACTCTTGTACCATTATCTTGATCACTTAGCAGCTTACAATCATTGTCTTCTCAGGTATATGTCTTGTCTGCAACACAGCTACATCTTTTCTGCAATAATCCAACTAAGTTAGCTTTGTAGTTTTTGGCAAATTATTAGCCATTAACGGATTTGATGGGATAGGTCAATTCTTCATTGTAAACAACAAGGTGAATTGAGAACCTTATAGTTTTAAGTAAACTATCAACTATTAACGGATTTGATTTGTCTTTACCAAAAAAACCGTTTGCTTTTGGATATCAATGCTTCATTGCCATAACATGGTTGCATTGATAACCATATAGTTTTTAGCAAACTATCAGCTATCAACAGATTTGATTTGTCTTTACTAGGAACTGTTTGATCCTGGACTAGCCAACTCTTTACTGTGAAGCAAGGTGAGTTGAGAACCATACAATTTTTGGTAAATTGTAACAAATAAACAGATTTTGAGAAGAATTTACCACATATTCTTTTTGCTTCAGTCATTTTGTGAAATTTAGCAAGTGATCTTTCTGGTAAAGCCACATGAAAGGTGGTCTTGCTTTTCTTTTCTTTCTCTGCTAAAATTTTCTATGCAGTCTTTGGGAGCAAGTAACCTTTATTACACCATTTGTATCTGTTGAGACACTCACAGGACCATTGCCTCTTTGAATGACTTCCCAGATAGGATAGTCTGTATGGGCCAAATAATGTTCCATTTTCATGGCCCATATGTCATACTCTCCCTTCTTAAGAAATAGGGAGTTTGAGGTTGAGACAGTGTGAGGGGCTTGTTGTGTTGGTGTTTGTGTTTGTATGTGGTCGGTGGAGGTAGAATGTCATCATATGATTCTAACCTTGATCTAGATTTGTAAGGTAGAGGTTATAAACAATGGTGGGTTTTAGTTCTTCTTACTCAGAGTTTCTCTACAAGCTCTGATACCACTTGTAGATCCCAATTCAATATAGATCTTTCTAGATGTTAAGGTTGTAGCCAATATGGATAGGTTCCACACTAACTCAGGTGAAACTATCTTATGAAACACTTATAAGTTATGCCGGAAATAACTTATTATGCTAAGAGGAAAAGAACAATGAATATTAAACAACTCAAACTTTTGTATTGATTAGCAAAAATGATTTACAGTGATTACCTAACTGGAGATTGCCTTTTATTTGGTGAGGAGAGTGTTATTCTCTAATGCCGTAGGGTTC
The DNA here is from genome assembly GCA_026074375.1 of Tanacetum coccineum. Lineage (NCBI taxonomy): Eukaryota > Viridiplantae > Streptophyta > Magnoliopsida > Asterales > Asteraceae > Tanacetum > Tanacetum coccineum. The sequence continues at coordinate 32,671 of BQNB010061909.1, forward strand.
TTTTATACACCAAGGAGATAAAACCTAACAGACTTACCAATAACGCGGTAAAAAAGATTTATGCATAATCTTTTCCTTAATAGCTCATGCATATCTCTTTAAAACGATACTAACTATTTGTACCGGGGCGGTACAAACTTAAATAAACGGTTCAAAAACTATAACTCCATACTTTCTAGTACAATACTGCTGGTACTAAGTTCAGGGCAAAGCATATTTCCCAAACAATACACTTATGGATTTCTTTAAACTTGTGACTCACTTTTTTACCTTAACGGTGAAAATAAAGGAAAGAAGGACCGCGCTGCTGTTTATTTTAATTTTCCCTACGCGATCAAGCTAGCAACTGGCTTGAACGTCTTCCAGCAGGATCTATCTCCACATGGGAGGATCTTACTGCCCGATTCCTTGCTCAAATCTTTCCACCGACAAGGACCGCAAAACTCCGCAATGATATCCTGATGTTCCAACAACATCATTGGAGAATACTATATTCCGAAGCATGACTCGTTTTAAGGACTTACTCCAAAAATCCCTCATCACGGCATAGATCGTTGGCTTCAAATCCAAATTTTTTATGATCATGTCTCCTTTCATCTTAAGTGTGAGATTGACCGCTGCCCGGCGGTTGGCAAAACTCCGTAATAGATTACTGAGATATCTTGGAAATTATTGAGAACCTCGCCCTCTATGACCATGAAGGTTGGGATGAAACAAAAGAATTCGTCAAACCGGTCAAGGCCATTTCTATACCTTAAGGCGTCCCGAAAACACCTGACCGGAGACTTCTCAAGCTCGAAGACCAGATTAAATTCTTACTGAAGGGGTCATGGACAATGCCCACAATCTGAGCTCAAACACACACCCCTCATGCTTATGCCAATGCTCTAGTATCATCTAAAACTCTCTTAGCAAAAATCAAAATGATACACCAATACTATTGTACTTTCGCTTTTTGTTAAACGTACATGTCCAAGGACCTTCATCACACAAATGTTAGAAACCACTTTTGAAAGCTCGTAGTACGGTATTACATGACCAGCGCACACCGAATGGATGGAATGATTTGAGAACACATTTTCAAGCATGTGAGGAGCGATCAATTGGTAGATGATGACTGAAATGTTCAGGCTTCTCAAGGAACTTCTACGACTAGCCGATACCCCTGAGAAAGTATTAATAGAGAAGAAGCAATTCCCGTCACCCAAGTACGTGAATTCTCATCTCTCTGACAACAAGGAGAACAAGAGAAAGGAGTTACCAAGGCTGAGGGAAACACCCGACAACACTGAGAAAGTCCCACCAAAACAAAAATTAGAATGCCAAGTAAGGGTCTTGAGGGGGGAAAATGAGAATGAAGCTGAAAATACGGAGGTCGATGGTCGAAAAACGAAAATCTAATCAAAATACCTGAGGAATGAAGAAGCATTGGAAGATCTGGGGTCTCAGCCTGTCGTGGTATTACCTGAGCATAAAGAACAATGAGAAGCTGATCAAGGGACTAGTCGAACAAACACCAAATTCAATAAACTCTCTGTTTGGAACCGAGTTGGAAAGAAAAAGGGGAAGGCATACAAAGTGTTACCAGGGGGACCTGTTTATGATGAGATTCTCAAGAAAAAGATAACAAAGAAGGAGGATATCGAAGGGAATTTCGAAATACCTTGCAGCATAGGGGACCTTAAACATGCAAACGCCTTTGTCGATCAAGGGTCTGATGTGAACGCCATGCCCTACTCCACTTACATGAAACTTACCGATGAAAGGCCTGCTGAGATAGACATTAGAATCTCACTAGCTAGCCACTCATACATCTACCCCTTAGGAGTTGCTGAAGATGTGTTAGTAGAGGTCGCTGAACACGTATACCCTATAGAACTTAGTGGATTTTTAGATATCAAGGAAAACGAAAATAGGCCTTTCATCTTAGGAACACCATTCTTGACAACAGCCAAGGCCTCAATTAAGTTTGATAAGGGCACCATAACTCTAAGGTCAGGAAAGAGTAAGGTAAGTTTTCATAGGATACCCGATTCCTCCTGTGTGACCGACAGAGATGTAAAAAACGACATAGAGCCCATAGCCCCCATTATGACTGTGAATAGGCTAGTCCTGGAGCTTTACTTAGAAAGAGAGATGAAGTTCAACCAATGGAGGAGCAAAAATTTCAAAGGCAAGCGTCCCACTCTTATTACAACCAAGGAAGGAATAAGGAGAAGTCACGTAAGGACGTGTGACTTCGAGTCTAGCTACAAGACTCATAAAATAAATAAAAGCGCTTTTTGGGAGGCAACCCAATATTTACTTTTCCCGCACATTAGAAGTTTCTTGTGTTTTATTCTTTTCATTTTATTCTATCATGTTCAAACTCTATCTTGTAATCATGTTTTGCATTGTTCTTAACCTTGTCTTTATTTCAATCAAAGGTATTTTGCAATTAATAAGTGTATGGGAATCTATCCGGTTTTTAGAACCAAGTTCAAGCATGTTAAATAATTTGTTTAGATTAATTCGCGTCAGTTTCAAGTCATATGAGTAAACTGTCAATTCTCAGGTTTTATGCAGCTACTTGTACAGGAACTAACTTATGGAATCAAGTGCAGGAAATTTTTCCTCAAAAATAAAATTTTCATTTTCACAGAACGTGGAGACGGCGTCACGATTTACCCACGACGCCGTCACCACGACACCTGTGACGGCGTCAGGATTCTCCTGACGGCGTCAAACGCCCAGGTCCAGGAAACTTAAAGTTTTTAATTATTTTTGAAAATAAAACTTGCATAACATTTAAAATATATACTCTTCTGTTATAAACATGCAAAACCAACGAGTTTGACAATTCTCTCATCCTATCTTTACTGCTTTATCGAGTCAACCCTAATTTCATAATTGTATATATGTAAATTGCACATTTTATGCTTGGTATAGTTGTCTTTGATTATAAGTTATATTTGATGAGAAGAAGCTTGGAAGTTCTTAGGAAGTTTCATTGGACGATTCTCGGAGGACGATTTAACCAGTTATCGCATGTTTCTTCTCCATTATTGAGCAAACCAAGGGAGTACTAGTTTCTTTTCCTTGTTTTCTTATCCTTTTAATTCGTTTTTACGGGTACTTTTATAGAACATTGGGGACAATGTTCAAATTAAGTGTAGGGGAAAATAAGCCTTAGAAACTATTCTTTCATTTGCCATTTACTTTGTCCTTAAAATGATGGGTAATATATCGAAACATAGCATAAGAGGTAATTTTTACCCAAATTTAAAAAACTTTATGACACATACCGACGAAAACTGAGTATTAATAGCGTCTCGTGGATAGGAATTTATATGACTAGCACAATAACCCTCAGAATTCCACCCTAAAAATGTGAGGTTCGCCTTTAGATCTTTAGGAATTCGGGTATCTATTATTGATACCCAAAATAGTTTATACCTTTAGCCTTCTCGAGTTAAGGAGTGAGCAGTCACATGTTTCTATTCCGTCGTTACGGATGTGTACGTGTGGTCTTCGTCGCCTTTTCTGGAGCATTAAGATCGGTATTAAATTATATGAGTGTACCGATAGCATATTAAATTCTAGAACTTGTTATTGTGATGCATCCCGAGACCGCATAGT
>BQNB010061910.1:0-36288 GCA_026074375.1 Tanacetum coccineum
AAGTGAAAATAAAAGTATGTTAACCTATGGATTAAGTATAAACATCTTTAGGTTAAATTAGGGTTTTATAAGGTTTCTTAATCTTCACATATGAAAATAATGGAAAGAAATTGTTAAAACTTATTACAATGAAATTACAAGGACTAGGGATGATATTGGACTTTATTATAAGTACCACAAGTGTCAAATGCGTTTTAAGAGTTTTTATAGTAAACTACTAAAGAAAATGATACATAAAACAAGTTTTTATAAAGTTATACACTTAAATACATAGGGGCTGTCTAAAATCCGAATTTCATACAGAAAGTTTGACTTACTATAATTATAATACGCCTCATGACGATTCCATAATGATAAAAAACTCGAAAAACCGATCTATAACGAAAAAGATACGTTAAAAACAAGTTTACGACTATAAATACTTTTATAAAACTATTTTTATAGAAAGTTACTATTCATGGCAGTAGGTTTGAGTTTAAAACACCTAAAATATGATATAACTTTTGATTACGAGATCGTACACGCAAGAATCGCTAAAAACGGAACTATAACGAACAAACTACGACATTTCCGATAATTAAAGTTTATAAAAGTAATTTTACTATTCATCGCAGAATCTTAAAAACTTGAAAATGTAATATTTTGATTGTCACACCCCGTAAATTCCCGGTTAGTATTCCGACTCACTCCGGTCATCTACTTTAAATTTTAGTCGTTACGTTTAAATTTGACAATTTACCGAGGAATTAGACTGCGTAAAATCTGAGAAACGTCACCGGACGCGTTCCGGCATCGGTTATAAATTATTTTAAGCATTATATGTGTTATATAAACTTTCCTGAGTGTTTCGTGATTTTTAATCACTTCCGATATTAATTTTTAGGTTTTATCCTTTAAATTGCGTTTTTCGCGTTTTTGACCAAACGGAACCCCGGAAACTCAAAATCTTTTCGTGTAAACTCAAGTTATCGATAAAATTATACCATAAACATAAAAATTTCGTTCACATTATTTTCCCTAGCCAAATATGGCGCCTAAACAACATCAACAATTATACTTGAACTCAAAATTAAATCCAAGGCATCTTATTTTGAAAACTACATGCATGTGCATGAAAGTGACACATGAGTAAGTCACCCTCATGCACCCTTCTCTAGTCTTACACTTCACATGTTGCTTACACAATGCTTACACCATTCTTACACATTTGATTAGTAAACTTTGATCCATGTCTAACTCACTTGAACCTTGACTAGAAAAATTGAACCATTTGGTCCCTTGTGGCCTTACTTGTGCCGAACCACCCAACACACACACTCTTGGTGTGTGTTGGTCACTTATGCACACTTGAACCCTAAGAACACTAGCTCTTCCAACTATATATACAACACTTTCTCACACTTAGGGTTTCATCTCATTTGCAAGTCACCAACAAAAACATTTTCTCCCTCCCCTTTGCTCCATATCTCACGGCACAACTAACACCCACAAACACATCCATATCTTTTGATTTTCTTCAAGATCCAAGTATTCTAAACTCATTCCTAGTTACATCTAAGGTAGATCCAAGTGTTGTTTGGTTGTTTTTCAAGAGTTTTCAAGAATCATAAAACTACATCTGTACGGCAAATAACTGCTAAAATAGCAAAATATAGGTTGAGCTTCGGTGTCATGAGCTTAGTGCAACAGTAATCTGGTTTTGTGATTGTTGGCATCTGTTGTAACATCATGGGAAAAATCTTGCGGTCCTGCATAATTTAAATACATAAACCTATGAATTCACCAACAATTTTGTTGACGTTTTAAGCAATGTTTTCAGGAGGTCATTAGGCACGAGATGCCAAGGATGCATTGGATTATGTTTTGGATTGCACTGTTAAAGACTTAGGTGCATCATGTTTTGGGGAAATCTATGTCGTCTTTTGTAAATATTAAATAAAGAACAAGTAAAGCTATAAGCTTTTGTAATATGACTTTTATTTAAATCCAATGTATCAATCTAAACGACTTTTGTGTCGTTCTTATATATATCTTGTGCTGTTGATCTCAAAGTAACATGCCCCGGATCCTTATTCCGCTGCGACCCATTTTGGGGGTGTTACAATCACAACACCCAAAACAAAAATCCAAAGTGTGTTATGACAACGCCCAAAACAAAAATCCAACATATAATGCATGAAGAACAAAACATGAAACCAACCAAAACATAACAAATGAACATGGATTCCGCAATGCAAGCCTATGCTCCAGCTAATACCTCTTCCTAAATCTTCACACAGTTTGCTCACCTGAAAATGATGCTTAAAACGTCAACAAAATTTATTGGTGAGAGTTACAGGTTTAAAACACGCATATGACACCGCGATCAACAAAAAATTTACGAACATATATGCATGGCTATTATATCACAAATTAAATTCACATTTATCTGGGGTGGATCATACCCCTCTGTCCCACAATCTGTCTCCGCGCAAGACTAACCCACTTGACTAGCTAAGTCTGTTCAGGTCTCACACAAGGTCATGTCATCCTCACATACGCATGCCTTACCACAATTCATATCACCTAGCAATAGAACATAGCAATCATATAGTTCGACACTTAAAAACACTTATCACGGTTCATAATTCAAAAATAGTTTGCATCATTTCCATCCCAAAATATAAGTAAAAGCGAGACTATAAAACTCACCTGATGCAAAGCAAATTCCAATTCCTGTACTTAATCTTGCAAGTAATCTAAACAAAACAATACACACATATGTTACCATCGATTAGGTCACACACCCAAGTCGATGTAACAATCACAACAATGGATACTACATATCTTATATTGGTTCAACTCTTCTATATACTCCTCATACATGCTAACCTCAAGTTACCTCACAAACTTTACTTCTCAACTTTCTGTTTTTTACTCATTTTTTATAGTCACAACGTGACTCTAAATAAAATACTTAAACACCTAATTGGTTCTTCTCCTTAAGTCCCATAGCTCCCCAATGAGTTGTGAGCTTCTTTGATTTTTGGATAAAACTAATAATGAGTCTAACTATTTTATAAAAATTCAACATCACAAAGTGTCCAGAATTTGACCTGATTCGACTTTCAAAACGTTTAGCTTGAGCAGACCCATTTAAACACTTAGGAAAATTCTACAAAAATTATAGAAAATATTAAACATCATTAACTTGCTACAGTAGCAAACCCATCAATTAAAAAGACAATTTGATATGGTTTTTGACCTCACAAACACAACTCAGAATCTTCCTTGAAAACTCAGTTTTGACAACGAATCTTGTTTGATTAATTTTACTAACTTCCACTCACTTTTAATTCATGAAACCACTTGGGTTGGAAATTAGACTCTTTGTAGTTAATTTTAGGCTCAAGAAAATCAATAAAAACTATCCTTATGACCGAGATATGGCTCTCGCAAGATGACCTAAAATTCTGCCCAGATTTCTATTCCGATTTTAGCATAATTAACCCTAATTCTTTTGTGTTTTCTTCTTGTTATTGAGGGTTCACTGGTTAGGGTTGTAGGGGAGAGAAAAAGTGATTTTTGATTAAGTTGTGATTTGTATTTATAGTGTTAAAGGATAATTACCAAATACAAATTGTAATCTAACTATGATATCTTTTCCTTTTTCTTTTCTTTTACTAAAATTTGTTTTTTTTCTATTATATAAAAAAATTATTTATTATTATTTACAACTTTAATACCTATATTTTTTATTCTATGTTAAAACTTTTGCTTATTTTGTTAAACCTTGAACTTTCTAACTAGAATTCTAACTAACCTTCATTTTCAATTATTTCTAAAAATGGAAAGTACTCTAAAATCACTAAAATACTAACATAATATATATAATATTATATATATATATATATATATATATATATTTATATATATATATATTTATATATATATATATAGTACGCACACAGAAAATTACGTACACAATATTTAAAACTACGCAAAGCTTCCAAATGATCTCATTTTCATTCAATCTCATTTCAACTAGTACCATGATTCATCAATCATGTACTTCAATCCCATACACATATCTATCACAAAACACATAAAACACATAAAGAACACACATAAACGCTTCAAATAAATTTTAAACAAACTAACCAACCGACTCAAACCACGGTTGTCACAGTGGTCTGGAGGAATAAATCAGATCTTGACACAATAAGCATTGATGATCTCTAAAACAACTTCAAGATTGTTGAACAAGAGGTCAAAAGAACAGTAACATCAAGCTCAAACTCAAACTTTAGCTCTCAAAATATGGCCTTTGTGTCATCTCCTAGTAGTACCAATGAAGTTAATACTGCCAATATTTAAGTTAGTACTGCTAATTCTCCAGATAGTACTGCTAACTTAAGTGATGCCACTGTCTATGCGTTTTTGGCAAATCAACCAAACGGGTCTCAACTTGTTCATGAAGACCTTGAACAAATCCATGAAGATGACCTAGAAGAAATGGATTTGAAGTGGCAGTTAGCTTTACTGAGCATGAGAGCAAGAAGGTATTTCCAGAGAACTGGTAAGAAGATCACTATCAATGGGAGTGATACTGCTGGATATGACAAGTCCAAGGTAGAATGTTTCAACTGTCATAAGATGGGACATTTTGCAAGGGAATGCAGAGGTCCTAGGAATCAAGATAATAGGAACAGGAATCAAGACAGCTCAAGAAGGACTGTGAATGTGGAAGAAACTTCTTCCAAAGCTATGGTGGCTATTGATGGAGCTGGTTTTGATTGGAGCTTTATGGCAGATGAGGAAGTACCTACCAACATGGCTCTTATGGCTTTCTCAGACTCAGAGGTATATAATGACAAAACTTGTACTAACACCTGTCTTAAAAGCTTTGAAACTCTTAAAACTCAATATGATAATTTAAGAATAGAGTTTAATAAATCTGAGTTTAATCTAGCTACCTATAAAAGAGGTTTAGCATCTGTAGAAGAACAACTTGTCTTTTACAAGAAAAATGAGGTTATGTTTTGTGACCAAATTGTTGTTCTAAAAAGAGATACCTCATTTAAAGACTCAGAAATCAATGCTCTTAAAAGTGAGATAGAGAAGCTTAAGAAAGAAAAAGAGAGCAATCAGATTAAAATTGACAAATTTAAAAATGCTTCTAAGAGCTTAGATAAATTAATAAGGAGTCAAATATCTGATAACATAAAAAGGTGATGTGTTTGAAGCTATAATGTTGTTCCCACACCTCCACCTACAGCTTTTTATGCCCCCCCAACTTATTGATTTGTCTAACCTGGTCATGAAGAGTTTCCAACATCACACCTGAGTTTAAAGGCTATGGACCTAAGGCCAGTAAGACTGTCTGTAAAGATACCTCTAATGAGGTTAAGAAAACTCCTGATGCCCCATTGGGTAAGAAGTTGGTGTCAAAAAAAGAGAAGCAAACTATTTTTCCTACTAAGATAGAATCTGTTAAACAACAAGAAAAACCAGTTAGGAAACCAGTTAAGTATGCAGAGATGTACAGATCACAAAAACCTAGGGGGAATCAAAGAAACTAGAATAATCTTAAATCCCAACAGCTAGGAGGTGATTTTGTGATGTATAATAAAGCATGTTTTGTTTGTGGAAGCTTTGACCATATGCAGGCTCACTGGAATTACCATCAAAGGGAAGAGATGGTAAATGGGAATAATTATACAAGGGTGAATTATAACTATTCTGCTAAAAAAGCTCCTCTAACTCTCACAGGAACATGACTCCTAGAGCAGTTTTAATGAAAACTAGCTTAAAACCACTTAATATTGCTAGGCATGTTAATACTGCTTATCCCAAAACTATAGTTTATAAAGCTAGACCAATGTCATTTTTTTTAAATTAGCTTAATCAATTGTAAAAAGGCCCTATCAATCAAGAATATCATTAACTAACAAAAACTTTAACCAAAAAATTAATACTGCTAAGGAAAAAGTTTATACTGCTAAGCCAAAAGCAGTTAATACTGCTAAGCCAAAAGCAGTTAATACTGCTAGGTCAACTTCAGAAGTAGTTAATGCTGTCAGGGCAAATCAGGTTAATGCTATTAAGGCCTCAGCATGTTGGGTTTGGAGACCTACCAAACTTAACAATGCATCAATTACTTTCAAGAGACAAAATTATATTGACGCACGAGGCAAATCTAAGTCAGTAATGGCTTGGGTCCCTAAAGGAAACTAAAAAAAATTTCTTATTTTATGTCTGGTTTCATCCACAAAAGGAAGATCAAGGATATGTTGATAGTGGATGCCTTAGGCAAATGGACAGGCAACTATGTCCTATCTGACAAACTTCAGGAATTTGATGGATGATATAGTTACCTTTAGGGGGAGGGAGACAAAGGAGGAAGAATTATGGTAAAGTACTCTTTAAACTGGTAGCTTGATTTTGAGGTGTGTACATTATCAAGGGAGTTACAGTTTTAACCTTTTTAGTGTCTCACTGATTGTTGTGACAAAAGAACAGTGTTCTTTTTAAATGGACCCTGAATGTTATGTTTTAGTCTCCTAATTATAAAAACCTGTTGAAATTCAGGTTTTACTTATAGGTCCTAGAAAGAAAAACATTTTATAGTGTGATATGAAAAAATTATTGTAGCCTAAAGGAAAGTGCTTAACCTTTGTTGTTGCAAAGGTACATTGATGATCAATGCTATGGCATTGAAGCTTGGTTCATATAAACTTTAAAACTTTAAATAACTGGTTTAAGGATAATCTTTGAGTGGGTATTACTGCAAATGTTTTGAAAATGACCAAACTTGTGTTGCTTGCCTTAAAGGAAAGCAACACAAAGCCTCTTGTAAGCCCAAGATCCAGAACTCTATTACTCAGCGTTTATTCATGTTGCATATAGACTTGTTTGCTCCAACTTTTATGAGCGGCTTAATGAATAAGAAATATTGTCTTGTGGTCACTCATGATTATAGCAGATTCACTTGGGTTTTCTTTTTAGCCTCTAAGGATGAGACTAGTGGCATCCTTAAGAACTTTTTAACTGAGATAGAAAATCTAGTTGATAAGAAAGTAAAAATAATCAGATGTGACAATGGGACAGAGTTTAAGAATAGAGTTACGAATGAGTTTTGTGAAAAGAAAGGCATTAAGAGGGAATTTAGTGTAGCTAGAACTCCTCAGCAAAATGGTGTTGCTGAAAGGAGAAATAGGATACTAATTGAGGCTGCTAGAACCATGTTAGCTGACTCTAAGTTACCTACTACATTTTAGGCTGAAGTAGTTAATACTGCTTGCTATGTGCGGAATAGGGTAATTATAGTTAAGCCTCATACCAACACCCCTTATGAATTGTTTAGTGGTAGAACTCCTACTTTAAGCTTCATGAGAATATTTAGGTGTCATGTTACCATCCTTAATACCTTAGATCATCTTGGCAAGTTTGATGGAAAATCTTATGATGGTTTCTTTGTTGGATACTTCATTGATAGTAAGGCTTTTAGATATACAACTATTAGAACCAGGTAAGTAGAAGAAAACTTAAACCCAACATTAGGTTTCTTGGAGAATAAACATATTGTTAGCAGGTGATGGGCAAAGTGGCGGGACTGTTGATATTTGATGTGCTAAACAAAATCAATGAATTATGTGCCAGTTGTTGCAGGTACAAACTCTAATGATTTTGCAGGTTCAGTAGAAAGTACTCGGTGCAGCTCACAATAGCAACGGATGTATGAATTATGCCAGACTACATTGTGTTGCCATTGTGGAAAGATGGTTCAATGTTTGATTCTTCTTCAAAGAATTCTAGTGATGATAAATCACAACCTTCTAGTAATGCTGAAAAGAAGGATGATGAAGGTGTAAGTAAAACAAGTAGATTTAGTAATTAAAGCCAATCCTGAGAGCAGTATTAAATATTAATACTGCTGGGCCATGAATATTTAATACTGCTAGTGCAATTGTTAAAATGTTATCTTAATATTAATACTGTTAGTCCAACAGTTATTAATACAGGTTTAAATTGCCTTCTACCAAAAGGATTCTGAAATGTTTATTTTGCGGTGGACAGTGCTACACTTGAAGCCACACAGCTGATTTATTGGTGATGATCAGAAATGGATATGGCAACACTTTACTACCTCATATCAAGTTCCTACTACTACAAATACAAGAATCCCTAAAGATCATTCACTTGATCATGTGATTGGTGATATACAATCTGGTGTACAGACAAGGGGAATGACAAAGAATACAAATGAACATGGGTTCATTAGTGCTGTTTTTGAAGGAGAAACTCATGAAGACCTTAATACTTGTCTGTTTGCTTGTTTCCTATCCCAGGAAGAACCAAAAAGAATTGCCAAAGCTCTAAGTGATCCACTTGGGTAGAAGGCATATGCAGGAGGAGCTTTTTACAGGTTTTAAATACAAAAGGTTAGATACTAGTAGATTTGCCTAAAGGTAAGAGAGCTATTGGTACAAAATGGATATCAGGAACAAGAAAGATGAGAGAGGCATAGTAATAAGGAACAAAGCAAGGCTAGTTTCCCAGGGATATATAGTTTATAAAGCTAGACCAATGTCATTTTTTTTAAATTAGCTTAATCAATTGTAAAAAGGCCCTATCAATCAAGAATATCATTAACTAACAAAAACTTTAACCAAAAAATTAATACTGCTAAGGAAAAAGTTTATACTGCTAAGCCAAAAGCAGTTAATACTGCTAAGCCAAAAGCAGTTAATACTGCTAGGTCAACTTCAGAAGTAGTTAATGCTGTCAGGGCAAATCAGGTTAATGCTATTAAGGCCTCAGCATGTTGGGTTTGGAGACCTACCAAACTTAACAATGCATCAATTACTTTCAAGAGACAAAATTATATTGATTCACAAGGCAGATCCAAGTCAGTGATGGCTTGGGTCCCCAAAGGAAACTAATTTCCTTATTTTTATGTGCAGTTTCATCCACAAAAGGAAGATCAAGGATATGTTGATAGTGGATGCTCTAGGCACATGACAGGAAACATGTCCTATCTCACAGACTTCAAGGAATTTGATAGAGGATATGTTACCTTTAGGGGAGGAGCCAGAGGAGGAAGAATTGCTGGTAAAGGAACTCTTAAAACTGATGTCAGGACAGCTAGCACCCCAATGGATACAAAAAATCCTTTGCTCAAGGACTCAGATGGTGATGATGTTGATGTTCATCTCTACAAATCAATGATTGGATCAGTGTTGTATCTTACATCATCTAGACCAGACATTATGTTTGCAGTATGTGCATGTGCCAGATTCCAAGTTACACCTAAAGTTTCACACTCACATGCAGTGAAAAGGATTTTTAAGTATCTAAAAGGCCAACCTAAGCTGGGCCTTTGGTATCCTAGAAATTCTCCCTTTGATCTGGTGGCATATTCTAATAGTGACTATGCTGGAGTAAGCCTAGATAGGAAATCAACAACAGGAGGTTGTCAGTTCTTAGGGTGCAGATTGATATCAAGGTAGTGCAAGAAGCAAACTCTGGTTGCCACCTCCTCTACTAAAGCTGAATATGTGGATGCTGCTAGTTGTTATGGGCAAGTACTCTGGATTCAGAATCAAATACTGGATTATGGGTATAATTTTATGTACACCATGATTAATATAGACAATAATAGTACTATATGTATTGTTAAGAATCCTGTTTCACATACTAAAACAAAACACATTGAGATTAGATACCATTTCATAAGAGACTTGTGACAATCCATCAAATTCAGGTCATTATTTTATTCTCGAGTATTAAATATAATTTTCATTTTTATGTTGAGATGTGAACTCACTATTAACCGGAAGAAATTAGGGTTTACGTTTGCAATTTGAGTAACGTCAACGAAGAACCAGAGAATCCTACGTTAAGTATCGATGTTTATGTTATCGAATTTCCATAGAAATATTTTTATTACATTTGTTTTTATTTTTCGCGTCTCGTACTATTTTTACTTTTTATGAAAAACGACTACAAATCGTACCTTTTTAAATATCGGACTTTGATAATACCCGCATTTACAAACTGTGGGACAAGTTTTTTTTATAACTCTTCCCATTAACCTAAGGGGGATAAAAAGTATGTGTCATCCAACCTAGCACCAAAGCTAACACTTGGTAAGTTTACTCTAAGCACATAAAAGCCTAGTTTGACCATCTCAAACACACACAACTCATACCTTCATTCAAAATCTGCATTTCTTACTCTCTCTCCCTCTCCTTAGACGCCACTCAACCCACCAAAATCACCAATTCCATAAAAATTTTGAAGATCAAAGATTAAGCACACTAGTGAATATGACTACCTAGTGTAATCCTTGCATTTTTGAGGTGATTTAAAGAGGTTTTAAAGAAGGTTTTTATACAAGTTGGGGCTGAAGTAAACAAGTATTATAAAGTCATCTTGGGTAAACAAAAATGGTGATCTAAAATAATTTGGGGTAAAGATCAAGAGTGGTGTAGAAGGCTTCCATTGTTTTGGACAATTATTCATCATTTTCCTCATATTGTTGGGTATAATCTTTAATTGTTCTTGTTGTATTTATATTTTTGATTTCATTTTATGTATGTACATGTATGATATATGATGATCAAGAGGTGAAATAGTTCATGCATGCATAGATCTAGGGTAAAAATGGCTTAATCAACTATTGAAACTAGCTAGAAATCACTAAAAATTATGGGCTGTTGTTAACAGCAAGTTCTGGATTTTTGGGTTGGCTTAATGGTTGATTTGATTTACCTAGGTTGTAGAGAATTGAGTTATGAACATATGGCTAATTGGATACTCAATGGAAAGTAAAAATTGAATGAGTTATGACCATTTTACCAAAAGACATCAGTTCTGACCTTGCTATACAGATGGCACAAAAAGTCATACTTACGTACTGAGTTGGCTAAAAACCTAAAACTATGAGACCTAGATAAAATCATGTAGGTTCTGTACCAATTGGATGATCAACCAATTCATTATGGTTTGTAAATGGCATCAAAAATGGTGAAAGTGAGTTTTCAGTCCGAATTTTCAATTTGACCTTTGTGTAGTGATTTGATCATAAGTATATGTATACTTAAAATAAGTATAAAAGTACTTGGAAATATATACGTAACTATAGGAAAATTCTAAGATGTAAATTTTCAATTATATCTAATTGACGGTTATTAAAATAATACTAATTTTTGAAAACCCAAAACGTATATAAAATTTTTTACATCTACACGAACACTATAATAATAATACGTTTTAACCACTAAAACCCTAGGTGGTAGGTACCCACTTCTTCGTAGTTTTTTTTAAAAGATAACTTACTGATAAATAACATGTCCCGACCTTGAGAACCGAAAATTTATAATAAAAAAAAAGAAAAAAAATAAAAAACCCAGAAAAAAAAACTCAATTACAAGCTTAAATGGGGCCATAATCCTAATTGGCCACTAGGCCCAATGTATATAAAATGGGGCATATTAGACTTGGCTTTAGCCCAACCACTTGGGCTTAATTAATAGAGCTAAGACCTGGTCTTGGTTAATAATATCACATAATAACTTAATGGGCTGTGCTTATTCGGCCTATTGGGCTTTTTGACCAATTTGGACAATACTAGACAAATATGGCGTAAATAAAAATTAGTTAAAAACCTATAAAACTTTAATTGTGAAATAATTATATTGCAAGAGCATGATCATCAATATACAACTACATGTTAATACATATACTTAATATAATTTATAGAGTTTTACAATCGTTAATTTTATCGGCTAGAAATCCTAAAGGACCCATTACATTTGTATAGGTCTCGGTTGATCGATCGCGCTTACGCCCGGAGAGTTCATATCTATCAGTAGTATTCCACTTCCACATCACCAAGTGAGTTCATATCCTTGCATTTTACACTTTAATTGTTTTTATAACCCGCGATGGAAGTACATGCTTGATTTTATAAAAAATATAAGAACACAAGGGACCCGAATGAATACCAGAAGACCATGGTTATGATAAGTTTAGCTAATTCTCTAGATAAAAGACCCCGAAAATCATGAATAGTTATTTGCCGGAAAAAGGCATACGCTTTATCATGAAATATACTATTTGGAGGCTACTCCTCTCCGATCCGTGACGACTATCTATCGTCTTTGTGTTCCGGAAAATAACACAACGGATGCATTGTATAGAGAATAAGATACACTTATTGCGAGGGTGTATAGTGGGCATTATATTAGAAATATATGGTAAGGTTCGAATCATGAGGCTTATAATAATCCCCCGATATAACTTTGTTTGGCCACATCGTTATATCCTGATAAATATTGAGAAATATACTGTGTGTTCGGAGATTAAGATTGGTTTGGGAACCCCAACATATTTTTTATGATTTGATATATAAACACTATGGTTACTCAACATTATGTTGACTTTATAGCATGTTTTTTATCTCAGGTCCCTTGAAGTAATTCGCATGTTGATTTTTGGTTGTCGCTTATGGAAAAAAAACCAAATGTTTTGAAGGCCCATTAAATAAATGTCATTCGAGAAATATTTCAAAAATATTGTATGAATTATGAAATGATTTGGGACCTATGATGTAAACTTTATTCGAATGAATGTATTTTTAAACGTCTCTTTTTAAGTCGTTTTCTATACTTGAGTTATTGTATTAATACGTAGCACCCCCAAAGGGCCCTTCCGCTGAGACATGACGCTAAAATAGGGGTGTTACAGATTGGTATCAAGAGCTTAAGTTATAGAGAATAAAAGATTTTCAAAAAGAGAAATGAACGAAAGAATTTTTGAAATCTTTTGACTATAACGGCGCAATAGAAATCTCCGAATTACCGACGGAACAAGAATGAGAAGGATTTATTTTGAATATAAATGTTGATTATGTGATTATTTTAATACTAATACGAGATATTTATACGACGCGGATTGTCATGAAGAACCCTAACCCTCTTAACAAACCGAACGAAGCTATTCCCGAAGTGAACCCAGTTGTTCCCGAGCCGAACCAAGTTGTGGATATCCATGATCCCAACGAAATGGTTGACATTCCGGACGACGTTGATTTAGTTGATTATGATGGTGATGATGAAGAAAACTCGAAAGAAGATCCGGAAGAAGAACCAGAACCGAATAATGGGCTTGTGAATCAATTTGCCCCACATGTTGACCCACATCAGCCCGGTGTTATGATTGGTTGGTTAGAGGAGAATGATGGTGTAAATGAAGGTGTTAATAATGAGGATATTGAAGACAAAGATGTTGAGATTGAGCTCGATGACGATGCTGATTGAATATTCCTTATGAGGTGAGGGTGACAAAACCTGCCACATAGAGGTGGTGTCATCCAATTCTAAGCCACCTAATGCAGACCACATAAATGCGGAGTCATCTGATTCTGTATCATCCGATTCTGAGTTCAGAGGAAAAGGAGGCCGACGTTGCACCTGAGGACACTTTTGGG
The DNA here is from genome assembly GCA_026074375.1 of Tanacetum coccineum. NCBI lineage: Eukaryota > Viridiplantae > Streptophyta > Magnoliopsida > Asterales > Asteraceae > Tanacetum > Tanacetum coccineum. The sequence continues at coordinate 13,475 of BQNB010061910.1, forward strand.
ACTATCACCCAAAGGCCTTATGCTGTTCGCGACTTTCCGAGGGGTGTATTTGAGGTGTATGAGAGCCATCTTCTGCTCATGACTCATCTTATGTCGGTGGATTGGCACCTTGGGCATTGAGACGTGATTTATAGGCGTCCCGTGCACTTATAGAGTCACGAAGCTGAGATGGGAACATGCCAAACTGAGATTGCTCATCTTAAATCAAGAGATAAGATCGGAAAAAGAGAGAGAGATTACTTGATCATGATTGGGAACGTTGAGCATGTTTTGGTGAGTTTAGAAGAGGTTGAAAGGTGTTAGAGAGCGAGGAGAATGTGCTACTATCAGAAGAAGTGGTTGAGGGTGAATGAAGATTTGGAAATTGGCTCGTAGGAGCGTGATATGTGAAGAGGAATATACTGCATCTTAAGGGTTGGACAAGAGGTTTTAATTGAGATGGGTTCGCATTGGGGCTGTTCCTAAGCCACCATCCGATGATGAAGGTACTGAGCGTCCGAGAAAGAAATCAAAGAAATCTTCTTTTGATGGGACCGAGGGACCTTCCGAGCCACGTGGACCACCTAGTGACTCTTAGTAGATTAGTTTATCATTTGTAGTATCTTTTGTAAATCACTAACTAAACTGAGATATCAGTTAGTAGAACTAGTCCTTGGAGTTGTATAGCATTAGATGGTGACATGTAATGTGTCACGATACAACTTATGACTCGTTTGTGATTAATGAAATGACTATCTTTTGATTTCTAAATTCTACGTGTGTCGTTGTTATCTTTCTTTTCTTGTTTCTTTTAACTGTTCCTATTGTTTGATGCAATCATTGAATGAATACTCATTATGATTTGAATTGTGTTCTAACTTCTTCTCCTCGTATTCTCAATCGCCATCGATATCATGGATCTCATGATGATTTTGGCTAAACTCATTTCCTATCATATTGTAATCATCAACCCATCATTTTGTGAAACCACTCTTTTACTACCTCATGCAAACCACTTATTGTTTAATAAGTTTAATATAATATCACCTGAGAAAATTTAAATTTTCCATCATTTTAAAGAGTTATTTTAATTGGATATTATTAATAGTTGCTATCACCAAAAATTTATTTATTTAAACATCTTGTAAATATAAATTTACTTTCATACTATAACGGTTCTGTAAAATGCATTTTGATTTCTATCTTAAATAATTAAGCAATGATTAACATTTAAAATATGATGACAATATTTGACGAACTGAGCATTGCATTGCCTATTCCTAAATTTATACATTAGGCGTGCAGCCTACGTATAATTTAGAATAGGCCATGCAAGGTTGACTATTAGTCACCGAAACAGATTTTAGATAAAGTTCATTTTAACTGTAATTCCCGAAAAAATAAAGATTTTAGTATGGTTATGCAATGGTACAATTAGAGGACATCAGCTATGGTACCCTTATCATTTCCCAATCGAATACCCATCTGTGAATGCGGTCTACTTGATAATTGTTATCTACTTCTAATTCCTTCTTTCGTCATGAAATTTCTTTGACACTTATCTAATTATCGACTATTGATACCCACTTGAAGTTTCGACGTTCCTATCCTTTCTTTCGACAATCCTCCTTTGAGTAAAGTGGTAAAATTCCGAGATGCGTTCAAGGTGAATACGAAATAGGAAAGTATTGGTTTATGCATATCCATTAGGTGTATAGCCTTTATTTTGACTCGAAATTCGCCCGTGTAAATCACGCGTTAACTTTGCTCTTTTATTGCTAACTCTGTCTCTTGATTCCCTTGATTCGAGAAAGCTTATGAATTATTCCTAGCTATGAAGTCGAATTGGCCGATGGAGAAGTAGTAGGTACCAATAATGTGTGAAAATGGTGTATACTTAATCTTTTAAACAGTTCTTTTCCAATCGATTTAATGGTTATTAAACTAGGAGGTTTTGATATCATTATTAGGATGGATTGGTTATCACGATATGATGCCACTATTTTATGTGGTGAGAAAAAGGTTAGGATTCCCTTGTAAGGTAAGACGTTGGTTATCGAAGGTGATAGAAATAATTCCCGATTGAAGATCATTTCTTGTATTAAAGTTCAAAAGTATATCGAGAAAGGTGGTGAGCTATTTTTAGCTCAAGTAACCGAGCAAGAACCGAAAGAGAAGCGATTAGAAGATGTCCCTATTATCAGAGATTTCCCCGAGGTATTTCTTGAAGATTTACCTGGACTTCCGCCACCTAGACAAGTTGAGTTTCGTATTGATCTTATCCTTGGTGTTGCACCTGTGGCCCGTGCGCCATATCATTTAGCACCATCCGAAATGAAGGAGTTGTCCAAGCAACTACAAGAGTTGTTGGAAAAAGGTTTTATTCGACCGAGCTCGTCACCGTGGGGAGCTACGGTATTGTTTGTGAAGAAGAAGGATGGATCGTTCCAAATATGCATTGATTACCGAGAACTGAAAAAGTTGACGATCAAGAATTGATATTCATTACCGAGGATTGATGACTTATTTGATCAGCTGCAAGGTTCTAGTGTTTATTCGAAGATTGATTTACGATCTGGTTATCATCAACTTCGCATACGCGAGGAAGACATTCCAATTACAGCGTTTAGAACTCGTTATGGACATTATGAGTTTCAGGTAATGCCTTTTGGACTGACTAATGCACCTGCAGTATTCATGGATTTGATGAATCGCGTGTGCAAACCGTATCTTGATAAGTTCGTAATTGTATTCATTGATGACATTCTGATCTATTCCAAAAATAAAGAAGAACATGGTAAACATTTGAAGACTATCTTGAGTTTGCTAAGGAGCGAAAAGTTATATGCCAAGTTTTCGAAGTGTGATTTTTGGCTTGATTCCGTGCAATTCCTTGGCCATGTGATTGATAGTAGTAGAGTTCATGTTGATCTTGCGAAGATTGAAGCCATTAAAAATTGGGCTGCACCGATTACACCAACGGAAGTGCGACAATTTTTGGGTTTGGCAGGTTATTATCGAAGGTTTATTAAGGAGTTTTCTCTAATATCCAAACCATTAACTAAACTCACTCAGAAAAATAAGCCGTATGTGTGGGGCGACGACGAAGAGGAGGCATTTCAAACATTGAAGCTGAAATTGTGTAGTGCGCCAATATTATCACTACCCGAGGTAAGCAAAGACTTTGTTGTGTATTGCGATGCGTCCCTTAAAGGATTTGGAGCTGTTTTGATGCAACGAGAAAAGGTGATTGCGTACACCTCTAGGCAATTTAGAAAGAATGAAGAAAATTATATGACCCATGACTTGGAATTAGGAGCGGTGGTTTTTGCTCTTCGACTATGGAGACATTATTTGTACGGCACTAAGTGTACGGTATACACCGATCATAAAAGCTTACAATATATTTTAGATCAAAAAGAGCTAAATATGAGGCAGCGTAGATGGATTGAGCTTCTGAGTGATTACGATTGTGTTATTCGTTATCACCCGGGAAAGGCGAATGTTGTCGCTGATGCATTGAGCAGGAAGGATAAGGAACCGATTCGAGTGCGTGCTTTAGTGGTGACGGTACATAACAATTTACCCGAACAAATTCGAAATGCACAAGTTAAAGCGTGCAAGGAGGAAAATATTGGTGATGAAGGATTTCGTGGCGAAGGGGAGCCATTTAAAGTTAGATCCGATGGTACGAAATGTTTGAAAGGACGAGTATGGTTACCATTATTTGTAGGATTGAGAGGCCTAATCATGTTGGAATCTCATAAATCAAAATATTCCATTCATCCTGGGTCGGATAAAATGTACCATGATTTGAGGAAGTTATACTGGTGGCCGAATATGAAAGCTGACATTGCGACATATGTCAGTAAGTGCTTGACATATGCTAAAGTCAAGGCTGAACACCAAAAGCCTTCAGGATTACTTCAGCAGCCGGAAATTCCTGTTTGGAAATGGGAGAGAATTACAATGGATTTCATTACAAAGCTTCCAAGAACATCATCTGGATATGATTCAATTTGGGTCATTGTTGATCGATTGACTAAATCTGCTTACTTTATTCCGATGAATAAGAAGTATAAAATGGAGAAGCTTACTTGATTTTATTTGAAGGAGATTGTTTGTAGGCACGGGGTGCCCATGTCGATTATTTCGGACTGAAACCCTCGTTTTGCATCAAGGTTTTGGAGATCTCTTCAAAAGTCATTAGAGACGAATTTAGATATGAGCACTGCTTACCATCATGAAACTGATGGTCAGAGTGAAAGAACGATACAGACATTGGAAGACATGTTGCGTGCTTGCGTGATCGACTTTGGTAGTGGCTGGGATAAGCACTTACCTTTGGCTGAATTCTCATACAATAATATTTATCACGCTAGTATTAAAGCTGCACCTTTCAAAGCTCTATACGGAAGGAAATGTAGATCGCCTGTATGTTGGAGTGAGGTTGAAGATGCCCAACTCACGGGACCAGAAATGATTCGCAAAACAACAGAGATGATTGTGCAAATCAAGAACTGATTATTGGCTGCTCGTAGTAGACAGAAAAGTTATGTGGATGTGAGACGTAAACCTTTGGAGTTCGAAGTGGGTGACAAAGTTATGCTGAAAGTATCACCGTGGAAAGGTGTTGTTCGATTTGGAAAACGTGGGAAATTAAGTCCCCGTTATATTGGACCATTCAAGATTTTATCAAGAGTGGGTCCGGTGGCATATAAACTGGAATTACCCCGAGAGCTTCAAGGAATACACAATACATTCCATGTTTCAAACTTGAAGAAATGTTTATCGGATGAAGATCTTATTATTCCTCTTGACGAAGTAAGGATCGACGAGAAATTGCATTTCATCGAAGAACCTATCGAAATCATGGATAGGGAAGTAAAGCAAACTTAGCAAAGTTCGGATCCTATTATGTCAAGTTCGATGGAATTCGAGTCGTGGAACGGAATATAATTGGGAATAAGGGGATCAAATGTGAAGAAATACCTCACTCATCTCTTGATTTTACTGAAGGCGGACAAACAAGATAAATTGATCTTTAGGGACGAAGATCCCTTTTTAGGGGGAAATGCTGTGACAATCCGTCAATTTCAGGTCGTTATTTTATTCTCGAGTATTAATTATATTTTTTATTTTTATGTTGAGATATGAACTCACGACTAACCGGGAGAATTAGGGCTTACATTTGTAATTTACGTGACGTTTACAAAGAACCGGTGAATTCTACGTTAAGCATCGACGCTTATATTTTCAAAATGCCATAGAAATAATTTTATTACATTCGTTTTTATTTTTCGTGTTACGCGCATTTTTCGTATTTTACGTAAAACCTTTACGTAGCGTACCTTTTTAAATATCGGACTTTGATAATACCCGTATTTACAAAATAATGGGACAATAGCCAAATACTATCCACTTTATCTATCACCCCATAGGGGCGGATCAACCAAGAGACTAGGTGTCCCCTTGGTGTTGATTCTTGCCATACCAATTAAACACTTGGCATTTTTGGTCTAAGCTTATATAAGCTCACTTTGACCATCAAACACACACACAAAACTCATATTTCTATTACTTAAAAATCTGAATTTTGCTCTCTCCCTAGCACCATTAGCCCACCAACACTAAATAAACATCAAAATTATATTTTTTGAATGATTAAACAACAAGAACACTTGTGAATATGACTACCTAGTGTAATCCCTATATTTTTGAGGTGATAAAAGAGGTTTTTCAAGAAGGTTTTTGTACAAGTGGGGCTGAAGTTATAAGAAGGTTTTTATAAGAGTTTTGGGTAAATAAAATGTTGGTCAAAAGTATTTTGGGTGGAGATTAAGCTTGGAGTTGAAGCCTTCATCAAGCTTGTTCTTATTTTGATCATTTGATCATTGTCTACACTTTTCTTGTGGTAAAATTTAATGAGTCTTGTTATGTTTTATTTTGATTTCCAAATGTATATGTATATGTATGATGTATGATGATCAAGGAATAAAAGTGTTAATGCATGCATAGATCTAGGTTAGATCTAACAAGAATGACCATTAAAACTAGTGAGAAAAGTATAAAAATTCATAGGCTGTAATGAACAGTAAGTTTTATAAAACTCAGTAGGTTTGAGGTTGGATTTGATATCATGAGGTCATAGATAAATCTTTTATGGAACATTTGCAAATGGATGATTCAAGAGAGTAAATAATGAATGAGTTATGGTCAAAACACTAAAAATTAGTCTACTATGGACCTTGCTATACAATTGTGTAAAAAGTCATATTTACGAACTGAACCATTTAAATAGTGAGTTACTATGGGTTGTAGCTAAAGTCATGTAGATTCTAAATCAGTTGGATGGTCAACCAACTCTTTTCTGATCAGTAGAAAAACGTGATGTTTCTCATATTTCAATGAACTAGAGACCTAGATTAAAATGCTTAGGGATGTAGATAACGGTCTTGGCTAATTGTGAGAGTTGGATGGTCAACCAACTCCTCCGGATGAAGAAGTTATGGTCAAAATACGGAAATATATCAAAATTGGACCATTGGAAAGAAAACGGGTAAAACCATATAAAAATTGACTAAAAATCAGCATTTTAAGGTTTAGGTCAGTAGTGGGCATTATAAAGAAGCTACCCCAAATGTAATTACTTTAATAGCTATCATATTTTAATAGTTATGGTCATTTTAGTAAAACCTAGAAATACACCTAAAAATATGGATAGAGCTACTAAGGGTAAAATGGCCATTTCAGTATGTTAACTAAATAATCAGTAAACCTAATTTATATTCTTGGAAACTATACTTTAAGGGCTTTCTAGGGGTGTAAGCCATGTATGATAACCATTTTTAGATTTTGAGATACATGTCCGTAAAACCGGGTTAACTTCAGAATTTAACATTTTACGTCTATACTAAAAATAGTAAACGTATAAATAAAAGTGGTTAAACTTGGAATTAAACAACAAAACTTGGTAGATGCTTAATGTCACATAAGATCAGGTCACATATGGATTTAGGAGTCTAAATAACTTGGTTAGGTCTAAGATCGAAGTCGTACATATCTCGTGAACATGTTTTGCAATCGTCACAATATTTTACGTAATAATTTACTTATATAATTATACTAAGACGCGGCACTTATTTTTAGGTGGTGCGTAAGAGTTATTTTCACGTTCAAGACGTCATATACTTCTGATCTTCTTTTACTTACAGTGAGTTCATAGCCTCACATTTTAATACTTTAATTGTTTTACAAACCCGCGAGGGGATAACATGCTTGTTTTTAAAAATAGAACACAATGGACCCGAATGTATGCTAGTAGCCTTGATTATTATAAGTTAGCTTAACTCGCTAGATAAAAGACCCGTGGAAAGCATAAATTGTTAACTGCCGAGTAATGGTAGACGCTTATACATGAAATAGTACTATTTAGAGGTTGCCACCTCCAATCCGTGACGACTGCCTATCGTCATGTGTCGGGAAAATGACACTACAGATGCATTGTATGGATAGTAATATGCACTTATAGCGAGGGTGCATAGTGGGCATTTTTATTATATGGTAACGTTCAATGTCATGAGACTTATAATAATCCCCCTATAACTTTGTCTGATCCACATCGTTATATCCTGATGAATTTTGAGAAATGATACTTGTGTTCGAAATTTTTTATTGTTTATATATATATAAACTCTATGGATTCACTCAACATTATTGTTGACTTTTAGCATGTTTTATCTCAGGTCCTTGAAGGTAATTCGGCGATGGAGATTTTGGTTGTCGCTTATGGAAACCTAAATGTTTTTGAAGGCCCATTATATAAAGTCATTCGAAGATGATTGTAAAAAAGTAGTATGAATTATGAAAACAATTGGGACCGATGATGTAACCTTTATTTGGAATGTATGTATTTAAAACGTCTCTTTTTGGAGTCTATTTTATATGCTTGAGTTGTTATATTATGACGTAGCACCCCAAATGACCCTTCCGCTGATATCGATCAAAAAGGGGGTGTTACAGATTGGTATCAAGAGCTTAAGTTATAGAGAACAAAAGATTTTCAAAATAAAAAAATGATGAACGAAAAGGATTGTGGAAATATTTTAACTTATAACTGTGCAAGCGAATATCTTTCCGAATTACCAATGGAAAGAATGAGAAGGATTTATTTATCGATATATATATATGGAATATATATATATGTTATAGAATGAAATTTTCATTTATTTGAATATAAATGTTAATTATGTAATTATTTAATACTAATACGAGATATTTATATGATGTAGATTGTCATGGAGAACCCTAATCATCTTAATGAGCCGAACGAAGCTATTCCCGAATGAAACCCAGTTTGTTTTAACCGAGCCAAAACCAAGTGCGGATATCCATGTTTCCTTAACGAAATGGTTGACATTCCGATGATATTGTTTTGGTTGATTAAGACGATGAGGATCCTGAGAAGATCTGAAGAAGATCCCGGGGGAGGAGGAAACCAAGGAAGAAAACCCGAGGAAGCTGTTAATATTATGCTCAGGCTGATGCTGAGTTGATATTTTCCTTATGAGGTGGTGGGTGAACCAAAAACCCCGCCACCTGGAGATGTGTCATCCGATTCTAAGTCAGAGGACGAGGAGGGTTGATGTTGCACCCGAGGTTGATGTTGCACCCGAGGTTGATGTTGCACCCGAGGCTACTGTTGGGACTTCTACCCAAAAGCCTTATGCTATTCGTGACTTTCCGAGGGGCTTATATGAGGTAGGTGGGAGAAGTGAGATATTTATACGATGCAGATTGTCATGGATAACCCTAACTCCCCCAACGAACCGAACGAAGATATTCCCTAAGAAAATCCAGTTATTCCTGAGCCGAACCACATTGAGGATGCCCATGATCCCAACGAAATGGTTGACATTCCCGATGATGAGGAGTTAGTAGATTATGATGGGGAGGATGAGGAGTTAGTAGATTATGATAGGGATGATGAAGAAGAACCTGTGGAAGAACCTGAGGAAGAACCCGAAGAAGAACCAGAACCAAATAATGGGCATGTGAATCAGTTTGCCTAACATCCTAACCCACATCCCGGTAATATGAATGGTTGGTTAGAAGAGGATGATGAGATGAATGAGAATGTTAATAATGAGGATATCGAGGAGGAGGATGTTGAGATTGAGGTCGATGACGATGTGGAGTTGATCTTTCCTTATAAGGTGGAGGGTGACCAAACCCCGCCACTAAGAGATGAGTCTTCTGATCCTGAGCCACCTAATGCTGAGCCGCCTAATGCGGAGTAATCTGATTCTGTATCATCCGATTCTGAGTCATCTGATTCTGAGTCAGAGGACCAGGAGACTGATATTGCACCCGAGGCCACTGTTAGGACTGTTACCCAAAGGCCCTTTGCTGTTCGTGACTTTTCGAGGGGTATACTTGAGGTAGGAGAGTTATCCTCTGCTCGTTACTCATCATATGTTGGTGGATTGGCACCTTGGGCTTTGAGACGTGATTTGGATGCGACCCGTGCACGAGCTAGACTTACGGAGGCTGAGTTGGGTACATGCCAAGCTGAGATTGCTCTTCTAAAGTCAAAGAATAAGATCGGGGAAAAAGAGAGAGAATTACTTGATCATGATTTGGGAGATGTTGAGCGTACTTTGAGCAATGTTTTAGAGAGGTTGAAGGTGTTGGAGAGTAGGGAGAATGCTACTTTGAAGAAAAGGTTGACTGAGGCTGAGACTAAGTTGGTGTGGGCTCGTATGGAGCATGATATTGCTGAGAGGAGGTTGTACAAGTCCCGAGTGTGGAACAAGAGGTTTTATTTAGATATGGTTCGTATTGGGGCTGTTCCGAAGCCTCCATCTGATGAGGAGGATACCGAGCGTCCGAGAAAGAAATCAAAGAAATCTTCTTCTGATGGGACCGAGGGACCTTCCGAGCCACGTGGACCACCTAGTGACTCTTAGTAGATTAGTTTATCATTTGTAGTATCTTTTGTAAATCACTAACTAAACTGTGATGTTAGTTAGTAGAACTAGTCTTTTGAAGTTGTGTAGCATTAGATGGTGACATGTAATGTATGACAATGCAACTTGTAACTTGTTGGTGATTAATGAAATGACTATCTTTTGGTTCTAATTCTACATTGTGTTGTTGTTACCTTTCTTTTCTTGTTTCTTCTAAATTATTCCTTTTGCTTAATACAATCATCGAATGAATACTCATTATGATTTGATTTGTGTTGTAATAGGATCATGCCGCCAAAAGCTATGTCTGAGGCACATATGCGCGAGATTATTAAGGATCAAGTTAACGCATCTATGGCTGAATTTGTGGCAAATATAAATCACGGAGCCGGTGGTGCTGGAGTTGGTGGTGCCGGACCGGCAGCGCCCGAAATTACTAGGTGTACTTACATGACATTCATGAAGTGTGATCCACACCCTTTTAAAGGCACCGAAGGTGTCATGGGATTGTGTCAGTGGTTTGAGAAAGTAGAATCTGTGTTTCGAATCAGTGATTGCAAGGAAAAGGATAAGGTGAAATTTGCAACGGCTACTCTCCAAGGTCGTGCATTGACTTGGTGGAATGGAAAAACTACTTCCATGGGTATTGATGCTGCTAATGGTACTCCATGGACTGAGGTGAGACAGTGGATGACCGAGGAATTTTGTCCTCGAAGTGTGTTGTAGAGGCTGGAGCAAGAATTATACAATTTGAAATTAAAAGGGACTGATATTGATGGGTATACAAACCGATTCCATGAACTGGCCTTGTTGTGTCCTAGAATGGTGGAGCCTGAGCAGGTGAAGGTGGAGCAATATATTTGTGGGCTGTCGAAAGATATACGTGGTGATGTGATATCATCGAAGCCTGCTAGTATTGATGAGGCTGTCCGTATGGCTTATCACCTCATGGGACAAATAATACAAGACAAAACTGATGAAGTTTCTGAAAGAGAAAAGAGAAAAGGTGAAGGATATCGTGGTGATCGTGGTGACAACTAACGCGATTATAATTGTCGGTAAAATCAAAGAAGGGCTAATGCTGGAGCTATGACAAATGCTGCACCGAATGACAATGAAGTATATCTAAAATGCAAGAATAAAAAGCATGGTAGAGATTGTTGGAAATGTGGAAAGTGTGGTAAGTTGGGACATAAGACTGTTGCTTGTAGGTGCCTCGACAGAAAAGATATGACTTGTTTCAATTACAATGAAAAGGGTCACCTAAAGAGAGATTGTCCTAAGTTGAAAAAGAATGGACATGGTGGAAATAACCGTGGAGCTGCTTACAAGTTGGGAGCTGTGGATGCTCAGCAAGATCCGAAAGTCGTTACTGGTACGTTCTTACTCAACAACCGATATGCTACTGCTTTATTTGATTCGGGTGCCGATAAAAGTTTTGTGTCTACAAATTTTAGTACCCTTATTGATATTGAACCGGTTGAGTTAGATACTAGCTATGAAGTTGAATTGGCCGATGGAAAAATAGTAAGTACCAATAATGTGTTAATAGGGTGTACACTTAACCTTTTAAACCGTTCTTTTCCAATCGATTTAATGGTAATAGAACTAGGAAGTTTTGATATCATTATTGGAATGGATTGGTTATCACGATATGATGCCGCTATTTTGTGTGGAGAGAAAAAGGTTAGGATTCCCCTGGAAGGTAAGACGTTGGTTATCGAAGGCAATAGAAATAATTCTCGATTGAAGATCGTTTCTTGCATTAAGACTCAAAAGTATATCAAGAAGGGTTGTGAGCTATTCTTAGCTCAAGTAACTGAACAAGAATCGAAGGAGAAGCGATTAGAAGATGTTCCTGTTATCCGAGATTTTCCCGAGGTATTTCCCGAAGAATTACCTGGACTTCCGCCACCCAGGCAAGTTGAATTCCGTATTGATCTTATTCCCGGTGCTGCACCTGTGGCGCGTGCGCCATATCGTTTAGCACCATCTGAAATGAAGGAGTTGTCCAAGCAACTGCAAGAGTTGTCGGAGAAAGGTTTTATTCGACCGAGCTCGTCACCGTGGGGAGCTCCGGTCTTGTTCGTGAAGAAGAAGGATGGATCGTTCCGAATGTGCATTGATTACCGAGAACTGAACAAGTTGACGATCAAGAATCGATATCCATTACCGAGGATTGATGACTTATTTGATCAGCTGCAAGGTTCTAGTGTTTATTCGAAGATTGATTTACGGTCTGGTTATCATCAACTTCGTATCCGCGAGGAAGACATTCCAATTACAGCGTTTAGAACTCGTTATGGACATTATGAGTTTCAAGTAATGCCTTTTGGACTGACTAATGCACCTGCAGTATTCATGGATTTGATGAATCGCGTGTGCAAGCCGTATCTTGATAAGTTCGTGATTGTATTCATTGATGACATTCTGATTTATTCCAAAAATAAAGAAGAACATGGTGAACATTTGAAGACTATCTTGAATTTGCTAAGGAGCGAAAAGTTGTACGCTAAGTTTTCAAAATGTGATTTTTGGCTTGATTCCGTGCAATTCCTTGGCCATGTAATTGATAGTAGTGGAGTTCATGTTGATCCTGCGAAGATCGAAGCCATTAAAAATTGGGCTGCACCGACTACACCAACGGAAGTGCGACAATTTTTGGGTTTGGCAGGTTATTATCGAAGGTTTATTAAGGAGTTTTCTCTAATATCCAAACCATTAACTAAACTCACTCAGAAAAATAATCCGTATGTGTGGGGCAATGACGAAGAGGAGGCATTTCAGACATTGAAGCTGAAATTGTGTAGTGCGCCAATATTATTACTACCCGAAGGAAGCGAAGACTTTGTTGTGTATTGTGATGTGTCCCTTAAAGGATTTAGAGCTGTTTTGATGCAACGAGAAAAGGTGATTGCGTACGCCTCTAGGCAACTTAGAAAGAATGAAGAAAATTATATGACCCATGACTTGGAATTAGGAGCGGTGGTTTTTGCTCTTCGACTATGGAGACATTATTTGTACGGCACTAAGTGTACGGTATACACCGATCACAAAAGCCTACAATATGATTTGGATCAAAAAGAGCTAAATATGAGGCAGCATAGATGGATTGAACTTCTGAGTGATTACGATTGTGTTATTCGTTATCACCCTGGAAAGGCGAATGTTGTCGCTGATGCATTGAGAAGGAAAAATAAGGAACCAATTCGAGTGCGTGCTTTAGTGGTAACGGTACATAACAATTTACCCGAGCAAATTTAGAATGCATAAGTTGAAGCTTGCAAGGAGGAAAATATTGGTGCCGAAGGATTTCGTGGCAAAGGGGAGCCATTTAAAGTTAGATCCGATGGTACGAAATGTCTGAAGGGACGAGTATGGTTACCATTATCTGTAGGATTGAGAGGTCTAATCATGTTGGAATCTTATAAGTCAAAATATTCCATTCATCCTGGGTCAGATAAAATGTATCATGATTTGAGGAAGTTATACTGGTGGCCGAATATGAAAGTTGACATTGCGACATATGTCGGTAAGTGCTTGACATGTGCTAAAGTCAAGGCTGAACACCAAAAGCCATCAGGATTACTTCAGCAGTCAGAAATTCATGTTTGGAAATGAGAGTGAATTACAATGGATTTCATTACAAAGCTTCCAAGAACATCATTTGGATATGATTCAATTTGGGTCATTGTTGATCGATTGACTAAATCTGCTCACTTTATTCGGATGAATGAGAAGTATAAAATAGAGAAGCTTACTCGATTGTATTTGAAGGAGATTGTTTGTAGGCACGGGGTGCCCGTGTTGATTATTTCGGATCGAGACCCTCATTTCGCATCAAGGTTTTGGACATCACTTCAAAAGTCATTGGGGACAAATTTGGATATGAGCACTACTTACCATCCTGAAACTGATGGTCAGAGTGAAAGAACGATACATACATTGGAATATGTTGCGTGCTTGCGTAATTGACTTTGGTAGTGGCTGGGATAAGCACTTACCTTTGGCTAAATTCTCATACAATAATAGTTATCACGCTAGTATTAAAGCTGCACCTTTCGAAGCTCTATACGGAAGAAAATGTAGATCGCCTGTATGTTAGAGTGAGGTTGGAGATGCCCAACTCACGGGACCAAAAATGATTCGTGAAATGACAGAGATGATTGTGCAAATCAAGAACCGATTATTGGCTGCTCGTAGTAGACAGAAAAGTTATGCGGATGTGAGATGTAAACCTTTGGAGTTCGAAGTGGGTGACAAAGTTATGCTGAAAGTATCATCGTGGAAAGGTGTTGTTCGATTTGGAAAACGTAGGAAATTAAGTCCCCGTTATATTTGACCATTCAAGATTTTATCAAGAATGGGTCCGGTGGCATATAAACTAGAATTACCCCGAGGGCTTCAAGGAATACACAATACATTTCATGTTTCAAACTTGAAGAAATGTTTATTGGATGAAGATCTTATTATTCCTCTTGACGAAGTAAGAATCGACGAGAAGTTGCATTTCATCGAAGAACCTATCAAAATCATGGACAGGGAAGTAAAACAACTTAAGCAAAGTCAGATCCTAATAGTCAAAGTTCGATGGAATTCGAGTCGTGGACCGGAATACACTTGGGAAAGGGAGGATCAAATGTGGAAGAAATACCCTCATCTCTTTGATTTTAACAAGAAGGCGGGCAACAAGATGAATTAATCTTCAGGGACGAAGATCCTTTTTAGGGGGAAATGTTGTGACAATCCGTCAATTTCAGGTCATTATTTTATTCTCGAGTATTAATTATATTTTTCATTTTTATGTTGAGATATAAACTCACGACTAACCGGGAGAATTAGGGCTTACATTTGTAATTTACGTGATGTTTACAAAGAACCGGCGAATTCTACATTAAGCATCGACGCTTATATTTTCAAAATGCCATAAAAATAATTTTATTACATTCATTTTTATTTTTCGTGTTACGCGCATTTTTTGTATTTTTCGTAAAACCTTTATGTAGCGTACCTTTTTAAATATCAGACTTTGATATACCCGTATTTACAATTTGTGGGACAAGTTTTTAAACTCATCCCACTAAAAACACACCCCATAGGGGCGGAAAACCAAAGGACAAGTGTCCCTTTGGTAAGCAATGTCAAGCAAATTGCTTAACACTTGTCCTCCATGCCTCTTCCATACTTAAACCCATTTTTGACCAATTTACACACATATATCTCATAGTTCAACTCAAAAATCTGAATTTGTCTCTCTTCCTATCACCCTTGACGCCACACATAGCACCAAAAACAACATTCTACAAAAATTTGAAGATCAAACAAGGATGGACACTAGTGAATATGACTACCTAGTGTAATCCCTATATTTTGGAGGTGATTTAAAGAGATTTTCAAGAAGGTTTTAATCAAGATAGGGTCTGAGATTATATAAATTTTTAAAAACTTAATTGGGTAAAGAAAAATTGGTGGCCAAGAGTTTTTGGGAATGAAGATCAAGACTAGAGTTGAAGCTTCCATCAATCCTTGTTCTTGTTTTGATCATTGTGATCTTTCTACACTTTTGTGGTAAAAATTTAATAAGTTCTTGATATGTTTTTCTTGATTTCTAAATGTATATGTATATGTATGATATATGATGATCAAGAGTTGAAATTGTCCATGCATGTATAGATCTAGGATGGAAATGGCTAAGATTGGACTATTGAATTCTTGCTAGAAATTATTGAAAATAGTGGGCTGTGATAGATAGTAAGTTCTGGAATTTTGAGTAACTTTGAGAGTTGATTTGAATACTCTAGGTTTTAGACAAATGTCTTGTGATCATGTAGCAAATTGGATCCCCATTGGAGTGTAAAAATTGAGCAAGTTATGACAAATTTACTAAAATCTAGTGGATTCTGACTTTGCTGGATTAGATAGTTATGTCAAGTCACCCTCTTCGTTATGAGATTGGTTAAAAAGTTAATAATACTTATCAGACCTAGATAAAATCATGTAGGTTCTGGATCAATTGGATAGTCAACCAATTCATTATGGTTTGTAAATGGCATCAAAAATGGTGAAAGTGAGATTTTAGTCCAAATTTATAACTTGACCTTTGTGTAGTAATTTGATCATAAGTATATGTATACTTAAAATAAGTATAAAAGTAACATTGGATCTGCTAAATATTATACTTAATTATGAAACTAAGGATATAAAGTTTTCAATTATATCATTTACGGTTATTAAAATATGACTATTTTCGTAAACATAAAAGTATATAAAATTTTACGTCTATACGAACACTATAACTAATTAAACGTTTTCAACTAATATTCGATGGTGGTGGACCACTTCTTGGGAGTTTTTAGAAGTTAACTTACTGATAATAAACATGTCCCGACCTCGAGAACCCGAAAATTTATAATAATACTCATTTACAAGCTTAAATGGGTCATAAGGCCTAATTGGGCCACTAGGCCCAATGTATTAAAATGGACATATTGGACTTGGCTTTAAGCCCAACCCATTTGGGCTTAATTAATGGGCTAAGACCTGGTCTTGGGTTAATGGTTATCAACCTAAACACTTAATGGATCTGTACTATGGGCCTATTGGGCTTTTTTGAATATATTGGACCATTAAGAGTAAAAATGGTATATAGAAGAAACTAGTTAAAACTAGAAAAAACTAAGAGTGAAATAATTAAATCATTGGGTCATGATCATCATATAAAATACATGTATATATATATATATATATATAGAATATTTATATTTTATATTATTTATATATTATATATATACGTTTTATTTTATATATATATACTTATTTTTTTACGGATGTCATCGTTAATATTTTATCGCCTAGAACCTAAGACCCATTACAATTTGTATAGCGTCATCGGTTGATCGTCGTGCTTAGCTCGAAGGTTCTTTTCTATCGGATATTCTCTTCCGAGATCAACAGTGAGTTTATTAGCCTAGCATTTTATATTTGATTGATTTATAATCCGCGTGGGAGATAAACAGCTTGTTTTTAAAATGAACACAAGGGACTTGAATGTATGCTAGTAGCCTTGATTATTATAAGTTGGAATTAACTCGCTAGATAAAAGACCCGCGGAAATCATGAATTGTTAATTGCCGGGTAATGGCATAGCTTATAAAAGGAATTATGTACTATTTGGAGTATTACCACATCCTATATACGTGTACGACTAGCTATCGTCTCGTGTCGGGAAAATGACACTACGGATGCGTGTATGGGATTAAGATTACAACCCCTCTCACATCGAGGGCTGTATAGTGGGCCATTTTCTATGAAATTGGTAAACGTTCGATTCATGAGACTTATAATAATCCCCCTATAACGTTGTCTGATCCACATCGTTTTATTCCTTGATATTTTGAGAAATGTACTTGTGTTTCGGAAGAATTTTATTCGTTTATAAATGTGAACTCTATGGATTCACTCAATCCTTATTGTTCGTCTGTTATATAGAATCGTTTTTATCTCTGAGTCCTTGAAGGTAATTCGGCGATGGAGATTTTGGTTAATGCTTATGGAAAAACCAAATGTTTTGAAGGCCCAATTAAATAAATGTCATTCGAAGAATATTTCAAAAATGTTGTATGAATTATGAAATGATTTCGGGAACCTATGTGAAAGTTTTATTTCGAATGAATATTTTTAAAAACATCTCTTTTCGAGTCGTTTTCTATGCTTGAGTTGTTGTATTAATACGTAGCACCCCAAAGGACCCTTCCGCTGATATGAATAAAAGTGGGGGTGTTACAGTTTAGATTATATTTCTCATCATCATACATCATAAGAAGGTCAACTAAAACCCTTTATGTTCTTACATTTATTATTATATGCATATGTTAGTTCTTTATAGCAAAAATCACCATTAGGACTTTTAAACATGTAAAATGAGTTTTTACTTGTGATGATCATTTTGTACACTTTTTCTTATGTTATGTGATAGGTAATATCATGATATAATGGAAATATAAGTATGTTAACATTGTTGTTTAAGTGGAAAATGTTTAAGTATAAACTTGTACATAAAAGTTACTTAAGGAAATTTATGATTTTATGTAAAAGTTATGAACTTGTTATCTTGGACAAATAGACAAATCATGGACCTAAGGACATTACTATATGTATAACATAGTATATTATGAGTTATTAAGAACTTGTGGAAATTTACTTAGTTGAAAAGTATATAAAACAAGTTAAACAAATAAGTATATATATATGTATCATAAGGGGGCTGTTTGGATTCAAAATCCAAACAGTGGGTTTGACATTTTATAAAGATAATACGTCTCATGACAATTCAAAAAAGGTAAGAAACTCGATAAAAACGCTTAATAACGGAAAAAGTACGCTAATACGAGTTAACGTTAATTTAAAACGGATTTATAAAATAAATTTTTTAAGATTATTACATAAAACAGAAAGTTTGGTGTTTTTAACGATTATACATATTTCTAGTATTCTCAAAAACAATATGAAACGTCATTTTTCGATTAAAACGAAAGTTGTTTATGAATTACGCAAGTTTATATACTTAAAATGTATAAAACTATTTTCATTAAAACGTTAAATGTCATGAACAAAATACATTAATTTTTTTAAACTGCATAAAAATAAATTTGAAACTTTCAATTACGAGGTTAACGTGCTCGAAAGAATTACTAAAAATGGAGCTAAAACGAATATAAAATAAGACGTTTACGATAATTCGAGTTTATAAAAAGTAATTTTATAAACACGGTATTGAACAGTAAAAAATACTGTTCATCAGCAGACCACTTATTAATAAATGTGATTAAATTTTGTTAAACAAAGGACGTGGTAGAAGAATCGGCTATTAATATCGGGATTAAAACGAACAAGTTATTGCATTTACGGGTATTACGACCAATTAAATTTATAAAACGTCAACATGATAACAGTAAAAGTACTGTTAACAGAAGGTTATAAAAATATAAAAATTTAATTATTTTTTTATTCATCATCTCAATACGAAAGGACGTGGACGTAAGAAACGCAGAGAAACGGGTTTTTAAATCGGGAAAGTGATGTAGTTTTATCAATCGATAATTATAAACGTTTTCACTCTATAACAACGATTTCTAAATTACAAATAGACGGTGATGAAGCTATATAGAATTATTTTGGTTAACAAAGGTATATATTACTAAGGGAGTTACATGTTGAGGCCCTCTTCGAGAGGTCGGCGTATCGGACGTTGTTGGAATTTATGATTTAAAGTGTCTTCGCTCCTCTTACTGTTACTAAATGACCTCTTTAAATTTTGTATAGCTAACCGAACGATTAGTATGATGGAACTAACATAGACTTGTATATGATGTTAGTTAATCAAAGCGATTAGTGGCTTTACGAAAACTATGTTAATTTAGGTTGCATTCGATCATTAGTGTAAATGTAATCTGGTTTTGTGATTGTTTGCATATGTTGTAACATCACGGGAAAGTCTTGCGGTCCTGCATAATTTAAATACATAAACCTATGAATTCACCAACATTTTTGTTGACGTTTTAAGCAATGTTTTCAGGAGGTCAATAGGCACGAGGTGCCAAGGATGCATTGGGTTACGTTTTGGATTGCACGCTTAAAGACTTTTATATCATATTTTGGGAAATCTATGTCATCTTTTGTAATATTAAACAAGGAACAAGTGAAGCTATAAGCTTTTGTAATATGTCTTTTAATTAAATCCAATGTATCAATTTAAACGACTTTTTGTGTCGTTCTTATATATATCTTGTGCTGTTGATCTTGAAGTAACACGCCCCGGATCCTTATTCCGCTGCGACCCATTTTGGGGGTGTTACAGATTGGTATCAAGAGCCAAGGTTATAGAGAACCAGGTCAAAATGTTTTTGCTGGACTATAACCGTTTTCAAACATTGCATTCATAAAAAGGGTTTTTATGGGACACACTATTTGTTGCATTAGTGGGACTAGATGCATTCATAATTGATATACGTGGTTATAATATATTACGTATATTACAATAAGAGCCTTATATAATATACTCTTATAAGTTATTTCTTCTGGTCACAGTGCGATGTGATCTTATTTTATTTATGATGCATATGTTATGTTACGTTATGATTGTATTGAAATCTAACGGGTATTGTATTTTCTTGTGATTTAAGAACATGGCACCAAAAAGAGCCACAAGATCAACCCGAGTCCCACCAGTTACACCAGCTCCAAATGCAACAACCACAACTGTTACTGAGGCACAACTTCAGGCCTTAATTAATCAAGGAGTTGCTGCTGCAATGGCTGAAGCAGAAGCAAGCAGAGTTAGGAATGGCTACGACAGCAATGGTTCAGTACCAAGGCCAGCACAAGCTGCTCGTGCATGCTCTTACTCTGAATTCTTAAAATGCAAACCTTTGGACTTCAAAGGCACTGAGGGAGTCGTCGGACTCACTCGATGGTTCGAGAAAATGGAATCTGTGTTTAGCATTAGCAATTGCCCAGCAACTAGCCAAGTCAAATTCGCGACTTGCACTCTGCAAGACGATGCTCTTACATGGTGGAATTCCCATGTTAAGACCACCACTCCAGAAGTAGCTCATGCCATGCCATGGGCAGCACTGAAGAAAATGATGACTGATAAATACTGCCCGAGGGGTGAGATCAAGAAGATTGAAACTGAAATGTGGAACCTTAAGGTTAAGGGCACCGATGTGGTGGCCTATAATCGACGATTTCAGCAACTAGCCTTGATGTGTTCCAGGATGTTCCCAGAAGAGGTAGACAAGATTGAAAAGTATATCGGTGGCTTACCCGATATGATACTTGGCAGTGTAAAAGCATCAAAGTCGAAGACCATGCAAGAAGTGATTGAGTTTACGACTGAGTTGATGGAGGATAAGACCCATGCCTATGCTGAACGTCAGGCAGAAAGGAAAAGAAAGTATGATGATCTTCCCCAGAACAATCCAAACCAACAACAGCAGAATAGGAGGCAGAACACAGGCCAGGCCTATGCTGCAGGCAATGGTGACAGGAAGCCATACGAAGGGTCTAAGCCTCTATGTTCCAAGTGTAATTGCCATCATGAAGCAGGTCCTTGTCCACCTAGGTGCAATAACTGCAATAGGGTTGGCCATCTGGCCAGGGACTGTAGGATACGGCCTGCTAACAACAACAACAACAATAACCGTAACAACAACAACAACCGTAACAACAACAACAACAACCGTAACAACAACAACAATAATCAGCAGGGAAATGGTTGCTTTGAGTGCGGAGCTCAAGGCCACTTTAAAAGAAACTGCCCGAAACTGAACAACAATGATCGTGGTAATCAAGCTGGGAATAACAGGGCTCCAGCGAAGGTGTATGCGGTTGGAAATGCGGGGGCAAACCCAGACAACGTCGTTGCGGGTACGTTCCTTCTAAACAACCGCTATGCTCATATCTTATTTGATACTGGTGCCGATAGAAGTTTTGTATCTACTGCATTTTGCTCCCAAATTGATATCATGCCATCCACCTTAGACCACTATTATGATGTTGAGCTAGCGGACGGGCGAATAATTGGGTTAAACTCTATCCTTAATGGTTGCACATTAAGTCTTTTAAACCACCCATTCAACATAAATTTAATGCCCGTAGAACTTGGTAGTTTTGATGCGATAATCGGTATGGATTGGTTGGCGGAGTACCAAGCGGTCATTGTGTGTGCCGAGAAGATTGTTCGCGTCCACTGGGGAAATGAAACCTTAATCATTCATGGTGACGGAAGTAATCAGGGAAATGTGACGCGATTGAATATCATTTCGTGCACTAAAACGCAGAAGTATATGCAAAAAGGGTATCCTATCTTTTTGGCACATATTACTGCAATGGAGGTTGAAGACAAGTCGGAGAAGAAGCGACTTGAGGATGTACCAATTGTTCGAGATTTTTCCGATGTATTTCCCGAGGACTTGTCGGGTCTTCCTCCGACTCGACAAGTGGAATTTCAAATTGATTTGGTACCTGGCGCTGCACCTGTAGCACGGGCTCCTTATCAATTGGCACCTTCTGAAATAAAGGAGTTGTCGGAGCAATTGGAAGAGTTGTCCGACAAGGGCTTTATAAGACCCAGTTCCTCACCCTGGGGAGCTCCGGTCTTGTTTGTCAAGAAGAAGGACGGATCATTCCGGATGTGTATTGATTATCGGGAATTGAACAAACTAACGGTAAAGAACCGTTACCCGCTGCCAAGGATTGATGACTTATTCGATCAACTTCAAGGGTCGAGTGTCTACTCGAAGATCGACCTAAGGTCAGGATATCACCAACTGAGGGTTCGAGAAGAAGACATTCCGAAGACTGCTTTCAGAACTCGTTATGGCCATTACGAATTTCAAGTGATGCCATTTGGTTTGACGAACGCACCTGCCGTATTCATGGACCTTATGAATCGGGTGTGCAAACCATATCTGGATAAATTTGTGATTGTCTTTATTGACGATATTCTGATATACTCGAAGAACAAGCAAGAACACGAAGAGCATCTTAAGTTAATCTTAGAGTTGCTTAAGAAAGAGGAGTTGTATGCCAAATTTTCTAAGTGTGAATTTTGGATTCCCAAAGTACAGTTCCTCGGTCACGTGATTGATAGTAAAGGCATTCACTTGGATCCTGCCAAGATCGAGTCTATTAAATATTAGGCATCTCCTAAGACTCCAACGAAGATTCATCAATTTTTAGGTCTCGCCGGTTATTATCAAAGATTCATTGAATGCTTTTCCAAGATCGCCAAATCAATGACCCAGCTAACCCAAAAGAAGGTCAAATTTGATTGGGGTGATAAACAAGAAGAAGCTTTCCAGTTAT